>CAKJTD010000072.1:0-235372 GCA_917499995.1 Ichneumon xanthorius | reverse complement strand
CTACTACTCCCGAGCCACGAAGATTAAAATTTTAACTGTATGCTGCAAGGTACGAGGCACGAGGCACGAGATGCAAATAACATTTCAGCGTCATTCTGAATAATACTAGGCATGGGCGACGAGCCGCGAGCCATGAGCCTCGATTTTTGGGACACGCGCCACGAAGAAGTAGTTTTGAACACTATTCTGAAAAAACGAGGCACGAGACACTAGTCACGAAGAACGTTTTAACCCTGTGCTAACAAGGAACGTCAGTTTGGTGTCCCCCTCCGATTTTAATGAAACTCACGTATGTTGTAGAGCATCGAAAAGTAAAAGACACGTATTTTTTTTATCAGCGGAAAAACATTTCTAAGGGGTGAAATTGCCCTTCGAAGTTAGGCATGTCGAGGGGTGATTATGCAGTTTCACCCAGAAGGTGTCACCCGATTTTAATGAAACAAACATCAAAATACTCCTCATTGAAGACAATGAAAATTCCACGTGAAGTTGAAGAAAAAAAATCCATTTGCAGGGGTGAACCACCCCCTGATTCTTCAATTTTCCACCCTACATAAAAAACTATCCAACCAAATTGAACGGAACATGTACCATTTGGAAGGGCAAGTGAAAATGAAGTTGACGTGTTTTTGCATATTTGCAGGGAAAAGAGTTTAAGGAGGTAAACTACCCCTTATCCATTAATACGTATATTTATGCATACATTCTCGTCTCTAGTTATTTAAATGTCCGAATCAATTCAAAATATTCATGATGTTTTATTTATAATTAAGGGGGTGACCGGCCGTCACCTACAATGGCCCATTCACGAATTTCGCGTTATTTACTGATAAAAAATAGCTTGCTAAAATACAGAATACTGGGAATATTGCTGGGGTTGAGTTGTTGTATATGCCCTGTATTCCGGAACAGCGGGAATAAGCTGCGGACATAGGTAATAAATAACAAACACCGGGTTTCGGCAAGCGCGTTTATTCCACTATTATCCTTTTCACGTCTCGTGTTATCGCTCTCCCCACTCTCCATTCTTTCACATACATTCTTACCGCCTCGCTCATATCTCACATATACATACACCACAGTATATAATATAATTTATAATTACTTTTACAATTCGTCGACGTGCGCATTACTGTCATAATTTGCAGCAATCATGGTTCGTAAGTCGTACAGAAATGATACTCTTCAAAAAAATGTTGCAAGCACAAAGATTTCTTGCACCATGAGCATCTGATGATTTATATATCTGGGTGATGAAAGTTGATTGTGTGCGAGCGATTGCAGTTTGATTATATTATTTCTCAAGTGTAAATTAATATCAAAATTAAGTAATAATACACTGTCGGAAAAATGTCGTACAAAATTTTTCCATATTCGGAAACCAAAAACGTCGAGGGGTTGGATTTTCCCTGTTGTGCCTTTAGGTATTATCTTTGTGATAATTTTTTTACCTCGAGGCGTTGCTTTTCGAACAACTTCTGGGCAGTGTCCACTCCATGAGTCTATCAACAATACGCTGTCACGGCCGGTGTTGGGGAAGAATACTTTTTCCAATCAAACTTTGAAGTGCTCTGTACATAGGAAGATATTGGTTATCGATATAGTATAAATGAACCTATGTTCAATATTTTCTGGCTATCATTTTTGTTCATACCTGAAGTAATTTTCCCGGATTTCGATGCTGTTAAAAATACGTTTTCTGGCCTGAATAAATTTTTTTCCACGATTGGGCCGAACTCACCCTTTCCCTCTTTTAGAACGATAAAAAGGGGTGAAAGTAATTTTCCATCTGCATTTATGGTTGGCTGGATCGTGTAGCTATGAGTTGTAGAAGATACGGATTGTACTACACATTCCACTTGTTTAGTTCCTTCAATTGTCAGAGTCCTGCCAGAGTGGATTTCCAGTTGAAAGCCGCTCTGATCTGAATTATATATGTTTTTCACTCCATATTTTTGAATATATGGTTTAATTTCATTCACGAAGTTTTCTGCATTAATCCTTAAAACTTGTTCGTCTTCTATAGTTTTTCTTGTTACGAATTTATTAATTTTCCTTGACACAATACGATGTGATTTCTTGAACTTCCAAAGCCAATCACAAGAAGCTTTAAAACGAATGTCTTCGTGACCTATCTCTTTTTTAGCTTGTAGAGCCCACTTTTGAAGGTCGATATCATGAACAATGAAACCAGCATCGACAGCGGCTTGCATGTTTTTCAAAGTATATTCAGAGATTCGAGCTAATTTCTCTTTGTAGGTCCCACCTTTGTTTATTTGATTTACCCAGCGTCTTAATTGTCGTATAGATTTGACTTTTTTGAATTTCTGGTTGACGACATCGACACTGTAATTTTTCTTTTTACCGGATCTCCAGTATTCGACTGCTTTCCGTTTATAATCGTAGCTTAAGTCTTCTTCGTCTTCAGAACAAGTATCAGAATACACTGGACCTTCATCATGTTGCCAAAGAGTGTCTTCGATAGCGTTGATATCATTTTGCTTGAAAGGCTCTTGAAAATCTAGCGATTGTTCCTCGATAATTTCAACTCCGTTATAATCGTCTATGCAGTCGATCAGAACTTTTTCGACATTCTCTTTTACCTAGATTTCTGCATTGTTAATCGGAGTTTCGGGAATATTCATGGCTTCAAATGTAGTCAAGAGAAGTTTAATGACTTTGATTGGATTCACTTTCATGGTGAATTGACTTTTTTATCAAAAATTATGACTGACGCACTGACACTCCGAGTTCAAATGAGCAACTGAGGATCGCTGTATGTATCGCGGTTATTATATTTGAAAGACTTGTTGTTCAACCAGCTGCGATATCAGCAGATAATACGCTGCTCCAAATAGCCGCCTATGTAGAAAACACCTCTTATTGCGTCGAAAGTATTTTTATCATATTGACATAATAAACATGACGGTAAATTATTGATAAGCACAAAATCAGCACAAAGAGTGAACGCCAGCAACTCTTTAAGATTTAAATAACGAGAAACGAAAATGTATGCATAAATATACGTACTAATGGATAAGGGGTAGTTTACCCCCTAAACTCTTTTCCCTGCGAATGTGCAAAAACACGTCAACTTCATTTTCATTTGCCCTTCCAAATGGTACATGTTCCGTTCAATTTGGTTGCATAGTTTTTTGTGTAGGGTGGAAAATTGAAGAATCAGGGGGTGGTTCACCCCTGCAAATGAATTTTTTTCTTCAACTTCACGTGGAATTTTCATTGTCTTCAATGAGGAGTATTTTGATATTTGTTTCATTAAAATCGGGTGACGCCTTCTGGGTGAAACTGCATAATCACCCCTCGACATGCCTAACTTCGAAGGGCGATTTCACCCCTTAGAAATGTTTTTCCGCCGGTAAAAAAAGTACGTGTCTTTTACTTTTCGATGCTCTACAACATACGTGAGTTTCATTAAAATCGGAGGGGGACACCAAACTGACGTTCCTTGTAAGTAATACACCCGAGATACGAGACACGAGACACGAAGAACATTTTTTGCGCCATTCCGACTAATATCAGGCACGAGCCACGAACCACGAGACACGAAGGACATTTTTTTGCGCAATTCGGAATAATACCAGGCACGAGCCACGGCGAAGAACGTTTTAACACTATGCTACAAGGTACAAGGTACGAGGCACGAGGCACGAGGCACGAAAGACGAAGTACATTTTAACGCTATTTGGAGTAAAATCAGGCACGAGCCACGAGGCACGAGGCACGAGGCACGAGGCACGAGGCACGAGGCACGAGGCACGAAAAGGGTGCGAATAGCCACACCGTTAAAAAAATCTTTTTCCAAAACCCCGTATTTTCGTTAATTGAAGTAGGTGCACGGATCTGACAAAGCGAAGACAGTGGTGTATTTTTTCACTTTGAACCTGAATCGGACTGTCGTTTTGGATAAAAGGCAAACACGACGTTGACGTTAAAACAAGTTCAAAATAAAAAATTTCATATTGCTTCCTCATAAAAGTTGAAAATTGAAATTTTCATATGGCTTCCTCATAAATGTTGAAAATTGAAATTTTCATATCGCTTTCTCGTCATATTCCATTATTCGCAAAGCTTCTTCTATGAGAAAGTCTTTTCCATATTTTTTGGCTTCCTCATAGAGGAAGCTTTGCGAATAATGGAATATTACGAGAAAGCGATATGAAAATCTCAATTTTCAACTTTTATGAGGAAGTCATATGAAAATTTTTATTTTTAACTTTATTGACAATTATTATGTTAAGATAACGTCGCTCTTCACTTTGTCAAATTTGTGCTCGGCGCGAAAAAATACATGGAATTATGCGCTCCCGAATTTCATTTTTCAACTTGATTTTTAAACAAGAAATCAAAATGATACCTCTTTATATAGCTTTTTCAATCCCGTATACTTCATCTTATGTATTCTTTGCCGTAGAACATGATAAGCACCTGAGTTTTCCTGCGATTCCATACAGAAGCAAAGAAACCGTTTTTTTAATAGGCAACATCACTCATTTTTGTAATATTGGTTATCAAAATCCTCCCGCGGAACGACGATACCTAAACGTGGGAACCTCTTTCCACCGATTTAGTCTCTCGACGGAAACTCAGGAATACATAAAAATAATATTGAACCTTGGAAAATGAATAATAATATTTCATCGTTTAAAATTAGTCCTTGTAGGTTTACCTCCGAAGTGCTGGTATGAGGAGAACTTATATTTAAGTAATGGGTCGAATTTTTTCATGTTAGAGCACATATTAAAATAATAATCGTGTCATATAACTGTTTGAAAGGCCACACTCATAGTAATTTATATGATCCTCATACCATCAGTTATGACGCAACAATCGTTAATGATTCAAATGTTAATCAAATCGTATTATTGTTGCAGGATTGAGCGATGGACCACGCATTTTCTCAGGGCGTATTGTTTTCTTATTTTTATTTTTATGGGCACTGCTTATGTTTCAATTCTATTCTGCAAGTATAGTGGGTTCTCTACTTATACAAATTCCCCGTTATATAACTACTCCTCAAGATGTTTTGGATAGCAGCCTCGAAGTGGGATATGAGAACAGTGCCTATAATTACGACTTTTTTGCGGTAATTTTCAAAAATAGATATTTTCATAAATAGCCTTTCTAAAACCCTCAAAAATTGAGCGTTTTTCATTTTTAATCTGTTGATAATATAAAATTGATCATCTGTAAATCCTGGGAAACAGGCTTAGAGGCTCAAATGTTTGCAAATGTTATAAAAATTAGAATGTGACACTGCAAGTATAACTTGCCTCATAAAGTATGCTTCTATTAGACCAGTGAAGATCCAGTGGTCAAAGGAATATTTAAAAAAAAGATAATTGTCGATAAGAAACGAAAGGAGCTACCGTCCTTTACTGCTGAAGAAGGTATGAAGTTGGTTCAAAAAGGAGGCTTTGCTCTACACATCGATACCGCAATGGCATACAAGATTATAGAGGTAATAATACTGTAAGCTTCGCAGAGTGATAATATTGTAAGCTTCGCCCTTAAAAATCATAAATAAATAGCCCCGTCTGTTTTTAACACTATCAGGTTTTCGCGTTTCGATGGTGATAGTCGTATCACCATCGAAACGTCAAACATCAAACAATATTCAAATATATTGGTCGCAATATATTTGAATATTGTTTGATGTTTTAGTAATACCTGTATGAAGGTGAACACAAATATTTCATTTAATATTTTTGCACTAGAAATTATATGGGTTACATAAATACATAATTAACAAGAGGCCGTCGGGATCGAAAGACTCCGCTCAACTCTGCGACAGTCAGCCTATACTTCTAAGTTGAGCACGTATCTATAAACTAAAGATTAAAGAACTTATTTTTAGGAAACATTCGAGGAAAATGAAGTATGCGAACTTCAAGAAATTTACCTCACTCCGCCAGTGTACACAGCAACTGGTTTGGCTAAACACTCGCCCTTCAAAAAGATGGTGACGTATGGGTGAATACAAATACTATGAATCCTTCGATTGCTATCCCGAGTCGAAAATTAAAGCTTCGAATCTGAAGAGACGGAACGGTATAATGACCCGGTAGATATGGAGTTCTATTGGAGTATGTAAATAGATAGATTTAGCTATGTAATTTTAGCCTTTGGTTAAGTCACAATTCTATACTGACAACAGTTTTTACACCGTGAAGAGGCAGCGTAGAATCTTAATATTATTCTTATTCCTATGGAAGAGCTTATGTATCCGATCACCCGCTTATCCATCCTGTAGAAGTGAGCCCCAGGCATCTCTGGCCTTTGTGGAGTCTTCATGAGAAAGATACCCGTACGATTACGTATTAAAGATTGCGAAGTCCATTACTTAGAAATAGCCCAACTCACGCAGTAGGATTTCGACACGTAATTCGCAACTTGAGCAATCTCAGCTTCATTGGCTAGAGCCCATACCCAATGCATGGCTAAACGAATAATTATTGAAAATTATTGAGAGATAGGATCGTCTCGAATGCCATGTTGATCATAGCGATGCGTTGTATCGCCAGATTAAAATGAATCTCGGAACTCCAACAGCGGCAGTTATAATTCAAGTTAGAAACGTGCACATTTGTTTCGTAATACTATAAACGATTTGTCCAATAATTCGAGGCAGAACCAAGTGATTCAGAATACGACTCAAGCTATCCAAAAAATCATGATCCTCGATTTCTAATATGAAAATCATATTATAAATCGAGCAAATGGAACGACCTCTCACCATCATTTGGTAACCACGGTTAAGAACTCTCTTCTACACTCTTCCTTCCCCGAGCACATCAGCAGCTGGAGGAAGAACAGTTTATTGAAATAGTATCTTGGAAACCGATTGAATAGTTCTTTGTAAAAAAATTTACAGGGTGATTCAGGAAGTTTTTCACATACTTTGCTGGCAGGTAGTTGGTCGTGATGTGAGCAAAGTTACGAAGCCGTTTTTGAAAATTCGCAATAATTAATTAGTTATAAGGATCATAAATTTGCATGAACGGACCAATCGGAACGAAGTATTTTGCCGCATTGGGGCGCTTGTCATGTCCTTGCGTAGATCTGGCAACATCGGTCAAGACGCACCTACTCTCGTCTGACAGGGAGAGCGTTACTTGCAGTCTTCGCTGATGTTTTCGGCGCTGTCTTCCCCACTGTCCTCCCCACTGTCCTCCCCTCTGTCCGCCCCACTGTCCTCCCCACTGTCCTCCCCACTGTCCTCCCCACTGTCTTCCCCACTGTCTTTCCTACTGTTTCTCCCGGTGTCTTGTATAGTGTCGCAGAGCCTTTCACATGACAGGAGGTGCGTCCCGTCCGATGTTGCCAAACCTACGCCCGGACATTTCATGCACTCCAGCACGGCAAAATACTTCCAATAATGCCCAAATTTGTCCAAATTTGCAAAATAATGTCCAAATTTGAGCACAACGGATATTGTAAAAATATTGATACATTTGACCGTGATAAAATGTAACGAGCTGAGTACGCTCAGTCAGCGGAACCGTGAGAAATTACGATGAGAAAACTGGGCATAGATGGCGATCTACCCGAGCGCGAGGTGACCCATGTCAGCCATTACCCATAGATGAGCATGAAACTTGTTGGGCATGGCAGGTAGGTCGTGTCGGCTATCGCGCGCAGCTGTGTTGAGCGCCTAATTCGCCACCAGACTCATAGTCATAGGGTCGTGATCCTTAAGACACAGAAGCGGTGTCAAACGAATTTCGAAATACATAATAGTACAGGCCCCGCACAATAAGACCTTAAAGTATTAAATTCTGGTTCGCAACAATAACCCAAAATTCCTCACCTACAGCCTGTCTGAAAACTCGTGATAAATAAAATCTCCGTCTCCGGACATGGTAGCGTTACGTACAGCGTAACGAATAAATTATCTTCATTATTTTTCCTCAACAAATACTGGACGTAGGAGTTAGAATAAAAGAAGCGGATAAAAATCAGCCAGATAACCCGCAATCTCAAATAACTAGATAAGTGACTCATTTCCGCTAAAAGTCAACTTGCTATCTCAGCCGGTACATTCGGTACATACGACAGTCTGTAAAAAAATCTATGGTCTATAATCTAACGGTATGGTAAAAATAATCTAGACGGAAGGTGAAAGGGCGACCACTAGAGTTGGTCTTTGATCACCAGCGCCACATTAGTATAAAACGAAATAAAGAACAACCCACTCAAGGTAACTCGCCACCTGCCAAGTAGATTCCAAAAATCGCTAGATCTTCCGTACCGTCACCTGGAAGACCATTAGTGAAAAGGGCCCGTAGTCATCTAACGCTGGGCACAGATTACCGTCGACGGGTCGTTTCGACACGTTGCCTATAACTCTTTGGAATTTTTTTAAGGTTCCTGCTATCGAATGTAGAGTTAGAAAAAGTAGAGCGCTACTGGACAAAGAGGTTAACAAGTTACGCCATGATGGAAACGAAGCATTTCACCCCTCTCCGCGAATCCCGAGAAGATAATTCGAAACCATATTTTATATACAACTTTAAAGAACCTCCAGACGACGGCTAAAACTAAGGAAAAATGAATGGAACACTAATTTAGTCCATCATTCTAAGGGTGCAAAAACTTCGCTTTCGAGGAATTGAAATGTTCTAAGTGCAAATTGAGAATTTCTCGTGAACGCTACGGCAACGCTTCTGGATCATCTCAGGCCGTTCGCTCGTCAAGACCTTCATCGGACGCTGCATCCGCTGCCTTCGCTTCCATGCCGCGATGGGGGATCTCCTGGGGGAAAGAGTCAACCGTGCGAGACCATTCTACCACTCGGGAGTGGATTATGCTGGGCCGATACACCTACGAACATCGAAGGGTAGAGGCCATAAATCGACAAAGGCGTATATTGCCGTCTTCGTCTGCTTCGCGACCAAGGCGGTGCATCTCGCGGCCGTCTCCGACTATACGACAGAGGGGTTTCTGGTGGCGTACAAACGCTTCACCTCCCGACGCGGACTGTGCCGGTCTATCTCCAGCGACTGCAGGACTAATTTCGTAGCAGCTGACGCCGAGCTCCGAGCGCTCTTCGCTGCAGCTTCGCCGGGCGTCAACCAGATCGCGGGAGTTCTCGCTAGCGATGGGGTCGAGTGGAGATTTAACCCTCCGGCAGCACCTCACTTCGGAGGCCTCTGGGAGGCCGCCGTGAACTACATGAAACATCATCTCCGACGAGTCATCGGAGAGACGACGCTTACTTTCGAGGAGATGGCTACCCTCCTCGCCCAGATCGAGGCATGTCTCAATTCAAGGCCACTCAACGCGCTCACGGACGATCCCGACGACCTCAATGCCTTGACGCCGGGCCGCTTCCTCATCGGAGGACCTCTCTCGGCCGTTCCCAAGCCAACCCTTCTGGATCTGTCGACTTCGCGCCTATCCCGCTGGCAGCTCGTGCAGCAGATGCGGGACAGCTTTTGGGGATGCTGGGCATCGGAGTATCTCCAGCAGCTACAAGCCAGACCGAAGTGGCACAAGCCCCGACCGCCGCTCCAAATCGGCGATCTCGTCCTCGTCGTGAACGAGATCAGTCCGCCGACCAGGTGGCCGCTCGCACGGATCATATCTACGCATCCTGTACAAGACGGCTGTGTGCGAGTTGCCTCCGTAAAGACGGCAACATCGACCTTCAAGAGGCCGGTTGTGAAGCTCTGCATCCTGATCAAGAGGGATGACCGGAATGTTCCGGATTTCGCGCTCTATTTCGCTCGACGAGCGCCAGCCGTTTGGGCATAAGGCCCGGGAGCACTGACGTCTCTTTCGGGATCGATCCGGTGATCGATGGCCAGGGCTTCTTTTCGTGTCTGCGGAAAGGGCAGTACGCAACGAGACTCGGGCGCGCTCGCGCTCTGCTATCTTGTCACACCTGACCATAATTATATTTGATTCGTTATTGTTGTGAATAGTGTTTTTTTTGAGTTTATTAAAAGGGTTTAATTGGTGTTCTAATCGTTGCCTCCGAGTTATTATTGCCTTGCGCCACCCTCCTCCGATCCTAGTGACAGTCTACGCAACAAACAAACTATTTCTGATTATCTTAAATCCGAGATCAACAGAAACAAATAAAAATAACTTTAATTAGATTACATTATGATTTTAATGCCAAAAGATTATCGACACTCTGATAATAAATTTCAACTCATGAAGGAGAAGTTTATGGGCAACCTGAGTTGCCGGGCAACTGCCACGTCGGCGGGACACAACAGGGCGTCTCACGCCTTTTGACAACGCTCTTAAATAACCAGAAATAATCGGCAAAAAAATAAAAGATAAAACACGGAACTACTAGTAGCTATCTCTGTAAGTTTCACATTACACACATGAAGAAATTTAGTTTATAAATAGTATATTTCGATACTAGAGGCCAAAACGAGCGATTTGCGCACCGCGAGTGTGAAGCAGGACGAAGCCGAGGCGTAGCCGAGACGTGTGCTGTCTTCACACGAGCAGTGCGCAAGAAGCGAGATGGCCTCGTGTATCGAACCATATTTTTCTTTACGAAGGCAATGCAAAATCCAAGTTGTGCACCATTCACAGGCATGCCTGTGGCGCCTCGGTCGCCTCGATGTTACCATAGCAACCGCTTGGTAACATAGTAACCGTTTGCGAGGCTAGATGGCACTAGCAGTAAAACCAGTGCGCAAAATCCTTTGCGCACTGGTGAAGGCATTTTGCGCACCGCTGAAAGTATTTTGCGCATCGCATTTGCGTATCGTGCGGGAATCAGCCATTTTGCATGCCTGTGAACGGTGCGCAAACGAGGATTTTGCATGCATGAGCAAAGAAAAGGAATTTTCTCTAACGTAGAAGTAACCCGAAGAATGCTGTTCCCATTTACCAACGGAAGGGCGGGTAAATAACCTTCTCTCCTTTTATTTAATTTTTTAAATTTTATTTGTTGACGGAGTAACTCCTTTACACAAAACTCGAGTTGTGAATCGAGAACACGAGGCATATAAAATTTGAATGGATAACATTACTATAGAATTTGAATGTACAGTACTACATAATACATAATTCATAATCCCGAGTAACATTTTTCGCTAATGATTTTCAATATAACATGAGATACGTATGACTATAAATATGAGAGATGGACTTAATTATAATGATAAAACGGAGGCCTCAGGAGAGTCTAATCAAAAACTTGACGATATCATAATGACACTGCCAAGCCTTCCCTTCCTTAGCTCTATTCATATCTTAGGATCAGTCTATTCGCCTGCGTCTTGAAGGCTTCGAACGATACCCCAGTGAAGTTCAGCGTGTCATACTGATTTCCGAGCCTTGCTATCCGTGCGATCGTTGAGTTGATCGTTGCGTTTGTTTTATTCCGACTTTCGTGAAAGAGTCGAGATGTAGGGGAGCGCGCATTCTGTCTAGGAACTGTCTAGGAAAATCACACCGCAGTAGAGTTCTCCTAGAAACTAGCACGTAAATCGCATTCTTGCATCGCCGTTTGATCACTGATGGGACGATACGAACGTGCAAAACGTTTGTTTCCTGGGCCGCGTAAAAGGCCCAAGAAACAAAACACAAAAAAAGTATGAAAAGTATGAAACCATTCGAGAGCGCGGCGCGAAAGGCCTTTCAGTCTCAACACATTCTTTTAATGACTAGGCAGGCCACGTAGTTATGCCCAGGGATACCTTTTTCCCTCACTGTTGCTAAGCTAGGAATTCATAGACCAATCACGAAATTCAAAATTTCGTTGCGACACCCCTTTCCTATCTTTTTCCCCCGTAAGGCAGCATCCGATTGGAGAAGTCGAAGGAAAATATTAGACATGGGATTAAAAGGTTTCCCCATTGGATATCTAGAAGGAAAGTAGGGGAAAAATCACCTACGTGACCAAAAAATGATCTTTTCCCAACTGCACTAAAAAAACCACATTCCTTGCGTACAATACGCGCGGAAAATAACCTATAATTGACCGATGATAATTATTAACATGTGCGCATGCGCGCTACAATTTCATTACTCCCTAGGGAGTAATAGAGCTCATTACTCCCGCTGGAAGCTCTATTACTCCCGGGGGAGTAATGGTCATTGGCGAATATGACGATTTTGTGACGCAAGAAATCTGGTTATTTTAACGACATCGGAAAAAAATATCGTATGCCACAAGGGGGGAAGTGTATTTTCACCTCGTGTGAATTTCTGCCCTTGCTTCGCTCGGGCATCAAACTTCACGCTCGGTGACAAAACGCACTTTCTTACCTTGTGGCATAATATACTATTTTTTCCCGACTACACTAAAAAACGCCCATTTCATGGCTGTAACGGGGTGGAAAGTGACTGATTTTTGGCGAACGGGAGGAAAAGTAATTTACGGGAGGAAAAGTGATTTGGTGGGAGAAAAAGTGAACTTTGTTGGAAGAACTGAAAATCCGCACAGGTTAATTCGCAGGGAATTATGGGATTGTGAAATAAAGTTTCCATCTCGACAACGGTAGACGACCTTTCGGCTCATATATTTTCGAGCGACTGACCATTACAATATAGCTCGGACAGTCAATACCCAAAACTGTGTTTCACTGTGTGAGTGTTGTGTATGAATCCGTGTGAGTGTTTAGTGTTGTGTATGAATCCGTGTGTATTTTGTATAATCGGATGTGTGTAAATCGTTGCTCTATTCAACACTTTCCCTCAACGATGTCTATACCCAGCACCCTAGACCGATCTTCTCACACAACAATTTTATTCTCGTTGCATCGATCGCCTTCGTGAACAAGTCTGCTTCGTTTAACTCAGTGCAGCGGTACTCGAAGTTAACGATTCCGCGTTCCTTGACATCCCTTGAACGAGTGCGACGTTCTCCGCTTCCGTAGACGACATCGCTACACAACCTTGCTTCCTGCAGGTCCAGCTTATCGCGCCTCCGTACAGTTTGAATACGTAGCCGCTGTTCGACCTCCGATCTTCTCTGTCCTCTGCCCAATTTGCGTCAGCGAATCCAATTCATTCACCGCTCGTATATTCTTCGCTACTCAGCTTCAGCTCGTATGTTATGGTATGCTTGAGGTAGCGTGCTACTCTTTTCGTCTCGTTCCAGTCGAATTTCTTCGATGAATAAATCTGTTGACTAACAAGGAACGTCAGTTTGGTGCCATCGTAATCGTAGCTTAAGTCTTCTTCGTCTTCGGAACCAGTATCAGAATACACTGGACCTTCATCATGTTGCCAAAGAGTATTATACGCCACTCCCGTCATAAAACACCCCGTTCCAGGTTCCTGAGATATCTCCTTTAAATAATAAAAATACTCGGCACGGGACTTGCATCGGGCAACTGGCCTGGCGCACTGCGATTGGTTATTCCGCCGGAGCCGAGGTGCCGCGGCCGCTCGCCTCCCATTGGTGCATCGGTCGCGGCTTCGGCCTCCGGTGGAAAACCGCCTTAAAGGCTTCTCCCCACTACCGCTCACGCTCGCCGATCGGTGCGGGTCTCCCTATATAAGGCAGCTCGAACTGCCAGTGAGCAGCATTCGCTCGGCTCATCTCTTGTAGAACGGAACTCTGTCCGAATAAAGCCAGACCTTGCTTTCATATAACTCGTGTGGCTTACTCGCGTTACCTCTGCCCCTCGAGAATATTCCTACCGGAAAATTTACCATACAGGCGTCAGCCGCTCCGCCTAGACCCTTAGACGCTCCTGGCACGGACGACGTGCCGGAGCTCCCTCGCGCTAGTCCCCAGGCGGCTTCCCTGCCGGGGATTCGAGCGTAAGGCGCGAACGTCGTGCCGACGCTCTCTTCTAGGCCGCCCACGTGCGGAATTTTTCCCTGGAGCCTCTCTCCAGAGTCCACCCAAGCGACAGCTCCCAACCCACAGCCTCCGACGCTCCCGGCATGAACAACGTGCCGGAGCTCCTTCGCGTTCATTCCCCAGGCGGCTTCGCTGCCGGGGATTCAAGCGTAAGGCACGAACACTGTGCCGACACTCTCTTCTAGCCCACGTACACAATTCTTCCTAACCTAGGGCCCACTCCCCACCTTACCTACCGGGACGCACCGTGTACAACGCGGGCGCTAGCGTGCTCTTCCCCCCCCCCCCTCCCCACCGTACAGTATAGAGCGAGGCGCGAAGCACGTGCCCCTTACCGAACGACGCGCGAAGCCCGCCCCCCCCCTCCACCTAGCTTTAACGTCGCCTAGCGACCGTCCCCACTACATAACCCCCTCCCGGGCCGACTTCTCTCCATGAAAATATAAAAGACCAGCATCATCAGGGCATCATTCAGCTCCACGACTCCGCACCAAAATGCCGAGTCACGGAGCAGGCCAGAAGCGACGGCTCAAGCACCTCGCTTTTATTGAGCAGAAGAAAGCACTAGCAGCCCGAGAGACCGACCCCCCGGACTTAACCGCGGACTCTAGTGCTCCGTCTCCCTCTCGGTAAAACCGACCCACCGTCCCTCCTGGGAACTTCCGGCCAACCCCCAAACGCCAGTTCAGGTCCCCAACCCGGACACCTAAGGGAACCTCCGGCCCCGCGAGTTCCCCCGTCGCCGGAGTTCCAGCTTCCATTGGCTTACGGGAACGATCGATACTCCTTATTAAAATTTGCCACCGCCCGGGCGATCGATAAAAATCCCCTAACCCCGGTGGTTCTGGAGACTCATCGGGCGAAAGATTCAGAGCCCACACCACCTCCACCCTCCATCACCCGAGACCCCAGGCTTCGGGCCCAAGGAACCGAACCTTCTCTTTCCCCACCAATCCCCTCTCCACTCGAGACTCCACCTCCCATAACTCCGCCCCTCCGTCTTCTCCGACTCGGACCTCGAGAAAATTCTCGAGGGGTCGACGTCTCCTCCACTTCCCACACTTCCTGCAACCAGTCCTCCATCCCGATCTCCGGTGCCGTCTCTTCGCAACCCGGAGATCGAGGCTATCCTTGGCGACTTCCCACTTCCTCCCCCGCTCATCGACCTCCTCTCGGACCCACCATCAGCTTCATCTTCCTCCTCACCTAAACTCCCTCGAATTGATCCCCGAGAACCAATTTCCGTACAACTTCGCCATGACCCAGAGGTCGCGACGATCCTCCACCAGTTCCCTCTTCCTTCATCCCCTATAACTCCTATACCCAAAAAGCCAAAACAAATCCGCCACCTCACTCGATTCCCTCAAGATCCTGCACATAGTGCCCGATCCCGACAACTAGCAAAAAAGATCCGACTCCTTTTTAGTCCAGACTCCTCCACCTCGCGTTCCCTCCCGCCTGCCACCTTGAAATCCGATCCTCCCGCTTCCTCCTCCCCTCAAACCCCTCGAATCCGATTCGTCCTCGGCACTCCTCCGGAACCCTATTCACGATACACCCCAGTCCCGGCTCCGCGCTCATCCAAATCCTCCGCCTCACGATTTGTTCCACCCGGCTCCAACGACTCCATGCTACTTCCCCAGGAACGTACCAGCTTGACACAGAAATAAACAAACTGCCCAAGGGAAACGGCCTTTTTCAAGGCCAACGCTCTGTCTAACCTGGGAGCTCGCACCCTCAATCCCGTCCCTCGTTAACAAGAGTGTCTTCGATAGCGTTAATATCATTTTCCTTGAATGGCTCTTGAAAATCTAGCGATTATTCCTCGATAATTTCAACTCCGTTATAATCGTCTATGCAGTCGATCAGAACTTTTTCGACATTCTCTTGTCCTCGATTTCTGCATTGTTAATCGGAGTTTCGGAAATATTCATGGCTTCAAATGAAGCCAAGAGAAGTTTAATGACGTTGATTGGATTCACTTTCATGGTGAATTGTTTTTTTGATGCCAGCAACTCTTTAAGATTTAAATAACGAGAAATGAGAATGTATGCATAAATATACGGATAAGGGGTAGTTTACCCCCTTAAACACTTTTTCCTGCAACTGTGCAAAAACACGTCAACTTCATTTTCATTTGCCCTTCTAAATGATACATGTTCCGTTCAATTTGGTTCGATAGTTTTTTGTGTAGGGTGGTAAATTAAAGAATCAGGGGGTGGTTCAACCCTGCAAATATTTTTTTTTTTCAACTTCACATGGAATTTTCATTGTCATCAATGAGGAGTATTTTGGTTTTTGTTTCATTAAAATCGATAGTTGCCTTCTGGGTGAAACTGCACCCCTAAACATGCCTAATTTTGAAGGGCCATTTCACTCCTTAGAAATGTTTTTCCGCAGATAAAAAAAATACGTGCCTTTTACTTTTCGATGCTCTACAACATACGTGAGTTTCATTAAAATTGGAGGGGGACACCAAACTGACGTTCCTTGTGAGAATCGATACTGCTACTGAGATTGTTATACTCCTATATATTCCCTCTACAATCGTTTTATATCCCTCACCCATGTTTTACCGCGAAATAATTCCTTGGTAACTTCGGCAAACCTCCCCACAACTGTCTCCGTCGGCCAATCTCAAAGCGACACGATGACAAGATGTCTGGTCGTGTGTTGATCACGATGTACAGCAGCGATCCAATGAGTTTCCGATATCGATCATCCGCGATCGAAGGAGAGCTTGCTCTCAACTTGTAGTACCCGATGTCAATTGGTGTCGTTGATCCCTTCGAATCTTCCAATCCGTAGTCCCGTAGGACCTTTTTGATGTTATCAGTCTGGCTCAGAGCTGGGCAAATACCATAAGTACTTGAAGTGCGTATTAAAGTATCAAGTACTCGAAGTACTGAGTGCTAGGTAGTTCTTGAGTACCGACGTATTGAGTACTGGCCGATCTAAATTCTTGAAGTTTTGAATATTGGGCACTGACTCAGTACTTGATGCTTCAATACGTATACAAGTACTTAGTGCATTTTGCCCAGCTCTGGTCTGTTCAATCTTCGCATGTGAATTCCTAAATATCGGTTGAGCTAAACGTCGGAAAACCGACCGTGGATTTACCACATGCGTGGTAGCCTTCCGGCTCCACGCTTTTTCGCTACAGACCCCCCTTCTCCGCATTTTGAATTGTATAGAGCCCTCGTGATATATTTCCCCGTCAATTCTTTTTCATTATTCTCTTTTTGCGTAGCGATGAATCGGCGAACGAGGTAATTATTAAGAGCATCGAGGTCGGAAACCTCACGACCCTGAGTGTTTATTTTCCCTTTTTGAATAATTAAAATTCGTGTGAGCTTTTCCCCTTTCCCTTTGTAAGCGCTAAATAAATGTACATCAGCGTTGAATACGAATTGGTTGCGAATTGGTTGGCAGCCCTGCGAGGGACGGTGTGCGAGTGCGCAAGCGCGAAAATGAAGGATGAAGGAGGCCGGAGTAAACGGCGGTAGTGTGGCTCGGTGAGAGCAAGTGAGAACGTGTCTCGCGAAAAGTAGATAATTACGCTGCCTAAATTAATCCTAAAGCTGCCTCGTGGTCAGACGGCGCCGCCATGTTGTACGCCGAGAAAACTACGAATTAAAAAAGAGAAAGGAACTATCTTCTCCCGTCGAGAACAATACTAGTAAAATAAATAATAACAAACTCGTCAGAATAAAAATAAAATAAATAAAACCTTCAACCAATTTACATAAATCACGAGAAAACAAATTAATTGCCTTTCCATGCGTGTTCCCTAAATATATCCGCTCATATCCTCGACATCCTTGAGTCTCTTACACCCTTTTTCCCCTGTTTTTCCACGCGAGATTTCGAGCGAGTGAAGAGTGTTGAGTATTGCCTGTAAGTGTGACGAGTAAACACGATCAAACAAAGTTGTTTCTTTTGTGATCTACTTTTCTCTTTTTTGGGAACGTCCCCGACGGCAAGAATTGTACCCGTCGGGAGTCTACGGCAAAGTGTATTTATTTGGGCATTGAGAGCCCTTTAAGTTTTCTTTTTTTTTGTAGTATTCGATTTTCACAATTGTCACTTTTTGTTTGGCTCATTCCGGTTAGATTACCCGTTACTTTCTCCGAAAAAGGGTATTTTCTGGCGACCACCCTTAAAATAAATCAAATCGCCCGTAGCAAATTAACAAATTCAAGTTACTATTTTTTCTTTCAATTATTTAGTTATTTCGAACCGGACCCAAATCCCCCCCCCCCTTTTCCCTTCTCCCTTCTCGTCCTCCCCCAGTTCTATAATAATATATATCAGTTTTATCTCATATCCGAAATTAATTATGTTACAGATAGTGTTTTGGTCCCCTGATTGTTGTTTTTATTCATTGACTACCTTTCTTTAGGTTTAAGTAATAAAAAGGGAAGGTTATTTTGTCGCCCTCCGTTTTTTCTTCACTTTATTAATGGCACGAAAATCTTTCTGATCCTCTACGTGAGAAATAATTATTATATTAACTAACCGACAGTAGTGGATGCGCGGTTAGCGCATGGCTCCGGTGGTCTCCCAAGTCAAGCACGATCTTTTGCGGTTAGTGCTTGGATGGGTGACCACTTAGGTGTGCCCTAGCTGGCGCATCGACTGTTGAGCGACTGATGAAATATCAAGCGCTCGTTAGATTATTGAGAAATTATCATCACTTGTGCGTTGAGTCTTAGAGCACGGCTAGACAGCCCTCGAGGAGTCTCGTCCATATTTCGTCAAAGAATATTTTGTATCTTATACGACAATAGTTGGATTGTCGAATTATATTATTTGTTGAAGAACAGTGTAAATTTTATTCGTTTCCCGATTAGTCGTCAATGACGACATTCGAGGATCGTGGCAAAGTTAGTGAGTTTCATAGCTGAGAGGCTTTGCCGTGTTGTCAACACAGCGCGCTATATTTTGACAAATATAAAAGTGACATCAACTGAAATAGTGACGAGCAAGGTGAAAAACTGCACTGGATGATTGTCCTGGTAGATAATTTGTCCGGGTCTTTATGACCACAAACAATAAAGGGGAACAGGACAGGCTACAGGAAAAGTGATTGCGTTAAAGAAGAAGTTATTGTCGCATTAACCTAGGTTATTTCCACATCGTGAGGCGGTCGGTCGCGTTAATTTACCCGTCCGTTCCACGGAACGGCTACGTGCGTCGGGTCCGTTCTGAACTTAATCAGAGGAATATTAAATAGCACAGGTAAGTTCAATCGCTTTTGAAAAAAATCTTCTTCTACCCGAGAGCGAGAGAGATATTGTTACCGGCACTCGCGGTGGAGTGAGAGGGACAACACGAGAGAGTGTTTCACATGGCGTTAATGTGATGTTAAACACCGTTTCCGGTAATAAAATCTATATTAAATGCTGTTTTGAGACCGCAGCCCGCCGAGGAAAAAGAAAATTGTCTTTCCCCGGGGAATTGGCAGACGCAGGAAAACACAATTTTCTTTTTCCCCGGCGTTCTGCGGTCTGAAGACGGTGTTCCGTACAGTTTTTGTTACCAACTGTTATACCACATCACCTTAAGGCAATCTGCAACTGCTCGGTCGGTAACAAAAACTGCAATACAAAATTCTCTAAGACGGTTGGTTTTTAGGGAAAAAATTCGCGGAACGGTAAACTATGCACTGTAATTCCATAGTTCGCTATTCTGATCATTTTTCCAAGAAATTAACAGCTTTCGGGAATTTTGTGCTGCGAAACTGCAGTTATCTCTCTCGCACTCATAGCGCTTACACATAACTTTACGAGCATCTGATAGAGACTCAGTTGGTAATTAATCGGTTTCCCTATTTCTGCGACTATTAATATTTCATTAATATTTCAAAATTAGGTTTTCATGCATCTATATGAGGCATTCTATACCATTTCGACCTGGGTTCCCTTCACATCTTCGATACGGACCGCGATTTTTTATATGACTGAACTAACAAAGCACCCAGATTTTTTATTGCATGTTTTTCACATATGTATAATTATTTATGGTTAAAAAAATTACGTTATTGATAGTCGCAATTTAAAAATCTGAAAAAGTTCCGAAAAATCCTGTGTCATTATGTAAAAAATGTTAAGATTTGAGCCGTAGTGGCCGGCCGTCACCTTCTAATTTTTTTCACTGTTTTTTTTGAAAAAAATTAGAATGTGACGCCGAACCTCCGTGGCTTAAATCTTAAAAAATGTTATATATGATACAAGATTTTGTAGAATTTTTTCAGATTTTTTAATTGTGGCAATTAATGAGTTCATTTTTTAAGCGTAAGCAATTATAAACAATTGTTTTAATTTAATAAAAAATCTGAGTGCTTGTGGGAGTTCGTTCAGGCATATAAAAAATCGTTGGACCAAACTAATACGTAAAGGGTTAGACTCAGATCAAATGGTATGGAATGACTCATATATACTGTGACGTGATTTTTCGATCACCGTCACAAAAATACAAATAAATCAAATTTTACGGATACGGCTATCAATTTAGTTCGGTTAGCCCGTTAGTTCCCGCTATACTGCCCTTCTGCGGTCTATGTACCGTCCAGCTCTCGTTAAATTAAGGTTCGTAAAGTTGCGAACCAGTTTAGATTTTTGCTGATGAGCTTGGGTATGAGATAAGCTTAAAGACAAGCTTAGAGGATTCAGTTCAGGTCGGGATTCTCAAATCTATTCGGTGGAGAGAATCTCGGAGAAATGAGAAACATGAATAGAGGCGAGCTCGACGAGATTTCGTCGCGAATACGTCAAAGTCCGGTGAAAACCTGGCACTCTGTTTAGGTGATAATGCAGGACGTTGAAGAACAGGCGGAGGTACGGTTGTTGGTCCAGACAAGGGTGGAACACCTTGTGCTGCGTTTTAGTTGAGGAAAGGGCCTTGTTTTCACGTCCTGAATTAGGCGTAGCGATCGCGAAGAATCTCTAAGTTACCGCGTTACAGTTTTGGTTCTCGTATAGATGACGTCACGAAATAGTTCAAGAGGGCAGTAGTTATCGGTTAAGGATCCCGTAATATTCATCATAACGTCTCGTTAGAATATTTTCGTAGGCTTGTCAGTCTACCGAGAGTCGTCCTCGAGGCAGCTCGGACCTCTCGCGCTATCGGTGTTTACGTTCGGGCTATTGTCTCGCGCTGAGTCATTCGTTCTCGCTCGCGCTGCCGTAGACTCCGGCAATCGCTCTCGCTTCGGTTCGCGTACCTCGCTCACGCTATCTGTTATTTCGCGCGTTTGCTGGTGGCCTCTTGTGGTGTGTTTCATGCAGATTCGGTTCCGAATTCTTTACCGATTTTTCTGTGATCGAGATACGTTCTGAGGAATGCTCTTGAGGTGCAGTGATTGTGTTTAAGTTCTCGAGGTGTCGCAAGATGCAGTTCCCGCAACTTATTGGATTACATTACGCTGATTCGGTGAGTTTTATCTTCGATAATTGTTCGATCGCGTATGGATCCGCTCTCGTTACACTCCCGATGCACTCACGTGCGCTCCCGTGGCTTACTAGTCTACAATTAATTGCTCGCGTTATTAAAAATTTGGGGATTCCGATATTTTGTATTTAGCGTTATTTTATTGGTGAAGGATCGCGACCCTTCTACCGCAACCCGCATCCTAAGCAACCGTGCATTTCTGCAACCGTTCGCTTTCGCGAATGAATCGGCGTTAGTTCTCGTTACCGTGAAGTTCTCGTTCGTGTGATCTCGTATTTTGTTCTGTTTTCGTGTATTTCGGTTGCGGAGGTCGACCGTTCCATTGACCTCCAGGTTAGACCGGCTTGGCGATTCCGGCGAAACAAAAATCGGCCCTGCGGACGTCGGCCGTTCCACCGACCTCCAGATTAGTCCGGTTGTTAATACCGGCGAAACAAAATTAACTGGCGCCCACCGGGACGTCGATGCATCCGTAAAAGCGGACGGCTGAAGGTGACGTTTTCGAGTTTTCGGTCTCGCTTTTGCTCCCATCCGGTTTGAGCTTCAATTTTCGCGTTTTCGGTTTTGTTTTTTGAGTTTTGTTTTATTCGCGTTGAGATCTAGGAAAATACGTCACAATACCCTTATGATACGAAAACCTAATTTACTTTTGTTCGCAATATTAATAGTCACGGAGAAAATAGAGAAAGCCACTTGTTGCCCACTGAATCTGTATCATAAAAAATTTTGAATTCAGCATACTTTAATCTTTCACATTTTTTTAATCAAATTATATATGTTTCACTATATATTTGTATTTTTATATTTTTCAGGCTGCTGTCGCCTCAGCAATGAACGAAGACGGAAGAAGGAAGTAGGGAGTTAGGGAGATAGGGAGATAGGGAGATAGGGAGATAGGGAGATGGGAGATAGGGAGATAGGGAGATAGGGAGATAGGGAGATAGGAAGATAGGGAGATAGGGAGATAGGGAGATAGGGAGATAGGGAGATAGAGAGATAGGGAGATAGGGAGATAGGGTGATAGGGAGATAGGGAGATAGGGAGATAGGGAGATAGGGAGATAGGGAGATAGGGAGATAGGGAGATAGGGAGATAGGGAGATAGAAAGATAGGGAGATAGGGAGATAGGGAGATAGGGAGATAGGGAGATAGGGAGATACGGAGATACGGAGATACGGAGATACGGAGATACGGAGATACGGAGATACGGAGATACGGAGATACGGAGATACGGAGATTCAAAGATTCAGCGAAAATGATGTTCTGATGTCAGAAAAGCATACAGCTATGACGTGCACAGCGTATATAGCGTTATGGCATTACGTCATCGATATCGAGATATAAATAGATACAGACTTTAACAGAGTTTAACGGAAAAGATTTTCAGAAAATATACGCAGATTGGGAATGACAATACAGAAGCTTTACAAAGTGTACTAAAGAATAAGATTGTGCACTCTCTGCACAATCTAAAATTGTAATCTCTCCACCTACTCACGGTATTATATTTTAAGGTTAATTGCCTATTTTTGGTTATTGTAAAAGGAGGATTTCCCATGTAATAATAAATAAATAAACAAATATATATATAATCCTCAACATTATCAACTGTAAGGAAATTTAATTCATTACATGTTGCCATACAATTTTTGTTTGCGTTATAATTTCAATTAATTATGGGACGGCGAAAAGTTCAGCGTACAGTACACGACCGCGTTTCTCCCAACCGCATAATTCCGAACGACCGCGTATTTCCGAAAATGATGACCGTGTAAGTCCAGTTCGGCCCCTTCTCAAGATCCGTTACCTGCTTGGTGGGGAAACAAACGACGCCTTCCCTTTTGCTACCTGCGAATGAAATCGTCGCTGCTGTAAATCCGACAAAGAGGGAATGCGCCGGCAAACTTGATATGAGACAAAGATCGATGAAATCTTCCTCCTCTACATTTTCTCATATTCGAGCATCGGACATATTCCGTCATTTTACCATAAAGTCCCGTCCGATAGCCTCAATATGCTCCAATTTTTATTATTGATCAAATTTGTCCTCTGATAAAAAGTTTATTTTTCCGAACGAAGCGATGTGATCACACGTACACACACATACTGTAACGGGAGCAAGCTTCCTTACAGTAATTTCTCCGGATTCGTGCGCCTCCTTAAGGGGGACGGGCGCTCAAACGGAGGGATTCGTGTACTCGAGCGTCCAGGAATTATGGGTTGGTGTGTCAGAGACAGTTTTATGTCAAACAATGATCATTTTTATTTATAATGTGACAAGATCTCATGTGATTACACGTTTTTCTATGCCTTGAATTAATCCTTTCTACTTATTAAAGTTAAAATATTTATTTCATTCGGTAACAAATTGGTGAAAGATGGTCATTAATACTCGAATCTTATTTCTCGGAATTTATTTCCGATTAACTAAATTCTTGAAGTTGGAATATTTAGTTGCAGGGTTTTATTCTCGTGTGATGACAGGTGTCCGGTTATTTTACCGTTCGCCACCGCGTCGACGGTGACAACTCGCTGACCCGCGATTTGCAATTGGTGTTTATTTGATAATTGGACTTTTTACCTCGATTTGGTGGTATCGGTGCCTACAGGGAACGTGAACGAAGCCCTGGATGTGCCTTCTCGGGTCCTTGGAGTTGTAAAATCCGTTCACCCGCCACTTGAGGCTTTTCTGACCGGTCACGTTGGTCACTTTACCGTCTTTCTCCCAGCGTTGCACTGGTTATATTTTATGGAATATTTTCTTCGCCAGCTATCAGCCAGCTTCCGCGGGACACTGATTGCTTAAAGGTCCCTCTCGGCACACCAATTTATAAGTCCGAATCGCACGATTCTATAAGCTCCTCGTTGGCACGGTTTTATAAGTCCGCTTGGCACGGTAATTTACAAGTTCAAGTTCGCCGATTTTTATAAGTTCGAATCGACCCAATTTTTATAAGTTCACCTTGCATAAATCTCCTAAGTCCGTTTTCGGCACAAAGATTATAAGTCCAATTGACACAATTCTTATAAGTCCACTTTGCACGAGAAATTATTAGGCACGTGAACGACCCTGTTCGAACCTGTTCGAGCTCGCCATTAGAGTTCGGCACTTGTTCGAACTTTATTCGAACCCCCCAAACTGTTCGAACTCGACGAACGATTGGAACTCGTTGAATGGTTCGAACTGTCTAAACACTTAGAAAGGCTTGTTCGAAGCTGCTGAATGTTGTAATGTCAATTGTAGCACAAGTATTAGTACACGAAAACTTCCTAGAGGTCTAGCTTGACCGGAGCGTATCTTTCGCGATCCAGGTCTACCCTAAAGACTACATCGACGTCTATCTAACGTCTATAAAACGCGAAACGCGAAACGCGAAACGCGAAACGCGAAACGCGAAACGCGAAACGCGAAACGCGAAACGCGAAACGCGAAACGCGAAACGCGAAACGCGAAACGCGAAACGCGAAACGCGAAACGCGAAACGCGAAACGCGAAACGCGAAACGCGAAACGCGAAACGCGAAACGCGAAACGCGAAACGCGAAACGCGAAACGCGAAACGCGAAACGCGAAACGCGAAACGCGAAACGCGAAACGCGAAACGCGAAACGCGAAACGCGAAACGCGAAACGCGAAACGCGAAACGCGAAACGCGAAACGCGAAACGCGAAACGCGAAACGCGAAACGCGAAACGCGAAACGCGAAACGCGAAACGCGAAACGCGAAACGCGAAACGCGAAACGCGAAACGCGAAACGCGAAACGCGAAACGCGAAACGCGAAACGCGAAACGCGAAACGCGAAACGCGAAACGCGAAACGCGAAACGCGAAACGCGAAACGCGAAACGCGAAACGCGAAACGCGAAACGCGAAACGCGAAACGCGAAACGCGAAACGCGAAACGCGAAACGCGAAACGCGAAACGCGAAACGCGAAACGCGAAACGCGAAACGCGAAACGCGAAACGCGAAACGCGAAACGCGAAACGCGAAACGCGAAACGCGAAACGCGAAACGCGAAACGCGAAACGCGAAACGCGAAACGCGAAACGCGAAACGCGAAACGCGAAACGCGAAACGCGAAACGCGAAACGCGAAACGCGAAACGCGAAACGCGAAACGCGAAACGCGAAACGCGAAACGCGAAACGCGAAACGCGAAACGCGAAACGCGAAACGCGAAACGCGAAACGCGAAACGCGAAACGCGAAACGCGAAACGCGAAACGCGAAACGCGAAACGCGAAACGCGAAACGCGAAACGCGAAACGCGAAACGCGAAACGCGAAACGCGAAACGCGAAACGCGAAACGCGAAACGCGAAACGCGAAACGCGAAACGCGAAACGCGAAACGCGAAACGCGAAACGCGAAACGCGAAACGCGAAACGCGAAACGCGAAACGCGAAACGCGAAACGCGAAACGCGAAACGCGAAACGCGAAACGCGAAACGCGAAACGCGAAACGCGAAACGCGAAACGCGAAACGCGAAACGCGAAACGCGAAACGCGAAACGCGAAACGCGAAACACGAAACACGAAACACGAAACACGAAACACGAAACACGAAACACGAAACACGAAACACGAAACACGAAACACGAAACACGAAACACGAAACACGAAACACGAAACACGAAACACGAAACACGAAACACGAAACACGAAACACGAAACACGAAACACGAAACACGAAACACGAAACACAAAACACAAAACACAAAACACAAAACACAAAACACAAAACACAAAACACAAAACACAAAACACAAAACACAAAACACAAAACACAAAACACAAAACACAAAACACAAAACACAAAACACAAAACACAAAACACAAAACACAAAACACAAAACACAAAACACAAAACACAAAACACAAAACACAAAACACAAAACACAAAACACAAAACACAAAACACAAAACACAAAACACAAAACACAAAACACAAAACACAAAACACAAAACACAAAACACAAAACACAAAACACAAAACACAAAACACAAAACACAAAACACAAAACACAAAACACAAAACACAAAACACAAAACACAAAACACAAAACACAAAACACAAAACACAAAACACAAAACACAAAACACAAAACACAAAACACAAAACACAAAACACAAAACACAAAACACAAAACACAAAACACAAAACACAAAACACAAAACACAAAACACAAAACACAAAACACAAAACACAAAACACAAAACACAAAACACAAAACACAAAACACAAAACACAAAACACAAAACACAAAACACAAAACACAAAACACAAAACACAAAACACAAAACACAAAACACAAAACACAAAACACAAAACACAAAACACAAAACACAAAACACAAAACACAAAACACAAAACACAAAACACAAAACACAAAACACAAAACACAAAACACAAAACACAAAACACAAAACACAAAACACAAAACACAAAACACAAAACACAAAACACAAAACACAAAACACAAAACACAAAACACAAAACACAAAACACAAAACACAAAACACAAAACACAAAACACAAAACACAAAACACAAAACACAAAACACAAAACACAAAACACAAAACACAAAACACAAAACACAAAACACAAAACACAAAACACAAAACACAAAACACAAAACACAAAACACAAAACACAAAACACAAAACACAAAACACAAAACACAAAACACAAAACACAAAACACAAAACACAAAACACAAAACACAAAACACAAAACACAAAACACAAAACACAAAACACAAAACACAAAACACAAAACACAAAACACAAAACACAAAACACAAAACACAAAACACAAAACACAAAACACAAAACACAAAACACAAAACACAAAACACAAAACACAAAACACAAAACACAAAACACAAAACACAAAACACAAAACACAAAACACAAAACACAAAACACAAAACACAAAACACAAAACACAAAACACAAAACACAAAACACAAAACACAAAACACAAAACACAAAACACAAAACACAAAACACAAAACACAAAACACAAAACACAAAACACAAAACACAAAACACAAAACACAAAACACAAAACACAAAACACAAAACACAAAACACAAAACACAAAACACAAAACACAAAACACAAAACACAAAACACAAAACACAAAACACAAAACACAAAACACAAAACACAAAACACAAAACACAAAACACAAAACACAAAACACAAAACACAAAACACAAAACACAAAACACAAAACACAAAACACAAAACACAAAACACAAAACACAAAACACAAAACACAAAACACAAAACACAAAACACAAAACACAAAACACAAAACACAAAACACAAAACACAAAACACAAAACACAAAACACAAAACACAAAACACAAAACACAAAACACAAAACACAAAACACAAAACACAAAACACAAAACACAAAACACAAAACACAAAACACAAAACACAAAACACAAAACACAAAACACAAAACACAAAACACAAAACACAAAACACAAAACACAAAACACAAAACACAAAACACAAAACACAAAACACAAAACACAAAACACAAAACACAAAACACAAAACACAAAACACAAAACACAAAACACAAAACACAAAACACAAAACACAAAACACAAAACACAAAACACAAAACACAAAACACAAAACACAAAACACAAAACACAAAACACAAAACACAAAACACAAAACACAAAACACAAAACACAAAACACAAAACACAAAACACAAAACACAAAACACAAAACACAAAACACAAAACACAAAACACAAAACACAAAACACAAAACACAAAACACAAAACACAAAACACAAAACACAAAACACAAAACACAAAACACAAAACACAAAACACAAAACACAAAACACAAAACACAAAACACAAAACACAAAACACAAAAAACAAAACACAAAACACAAAACACAAAACACAAAACACAAAACACAAAACACAAAACACAAAACACAAAACACAAAACACAAAACACAAAACACAAAACACAAAACACAAAACACAAAACACAAAACACAAAACACAAAACACAAAACACAAAACACAAAACACAAAACACAAAACACAAAACACAAAACACAAAACACAAAACACAAAACACAAAACACAAAACACAAAACACAAAACACAAAACACAAAACACAAAACACAAAACACAAAACACAAAACACAAAACACAAAACACAAAACACAAAACACAAAACACAAAACACAAAACACAAAACACAAAACACAAAACACAAAACACAAAACACAAAACACAAAACACAAAACACAAAACACAAAACACAAAACACAAAACACAAAACACAAAACACAAAACACAAAACACAAAACACAAAACACAAAACACAAAACACAAAACACAAAACACAAAACACAAAACACAAAACACAAAACACAAAACACAAAACACAAAACACAAAACACAAAACACAAAACACAAAACACAAAACACAAAACACAAAACACAAAACACAAAACACAAAACACAAAACACAAAACACAAAACACAAAACACAAAACACAAAACACAAAACACAAAACACAAAACACAAAACACAAAACACAAAACACAAAACACAAAACACAAAACACAAAACACAAAACACAAAACACAAAACACAAAACACAAAACACAAAACACAAAACACAAAACACAAAACACAAAACACAAAACACAAAACACAAAACACAAAACACAAAACACAAAACACAAAACACAAAACACAAAACACAAAACACAAAACACAAAACACAAAACACAAAACACAAAACACAAAACACAAAACACAAAACACAAAACACAAAACACAAAACACAAAACACAAAACACAAAACACAAAACACAAAACACAAAACACAAAACACAAAACACAAAACACAAAACACAAAACACAAAACACAAAACACAAAACACAAAACACAAAACACAAAACACAAAACACAAAACACAAAACACAAAACACAAAACACAAAACACAAAACACAAAACACAAAACACAAAACACAAAACACAAAACACAAAACACAAAACACAAAACACAAAACACAAAACACAAAACACAAAACACAAAACACAAAACACAAAACACAAAACACAAAACACAAAACACAAAACACAAAACACAAAACACAAAACACAAAACACAAAACACAAAACACAAAACACAAAACACAAAACACAAAACACAAAACACAAAACACAAAACACAAAACACAAAACACAAAACACAAAACACAAAACACAAAACACAAAACACAAAACACAAAACACAAAACACAAAACACAAAACACAAAACACAAAACACAAAACACAAAACACAAAACACAAAACACAAAACACAAAACACAAAACACAAAACACAAAACACAAAACACAAAACACAAAACACAAAACACAAAACACAAAACACAAAACACAAAACACAAAACACAAAACACAAAACACAAAACACAAAACACAAAACACAAAACACAAAACACAAAACACAAAACACAAAACACAAAACACAAAACACAAAACACAAAACACAAAACACAAAACACAAAACACAAAACACAAAACACAAAACACAAAACACAAAACACAAAACACAAAACACAAAACACAAAACACAAAACACAAAACACAAAACACAAAACACAAAACACAAAACACAAAACACAAAACACAAAACACAAAACACAAAACACAAAACACAAAACACAAAACACAAAACACAAAACACAAAACACAAAACACAAAACACAAAACACAAAACACAAAACACAAAACACAAAACACAAAACACAAAACACAAAACACAAAACACAAAACACAAAACACAAAACACAAAACACAAAACACAAAACACAAAACACAAAACACAAAACACAAAACACAAAACACAAAACACAAAACACAAAACACAAAACACAAAACACAAAACACAAAACACAAAACACAAAACACAAAACACAAAACACAAAACACAAAACACAAAACACAAAACACAAAACACAAAACACAAAACACAAAACACAAAACACAAAACACAAAACACAAAACACAAAACACAAAACACAAAACACAAAACACAAAACACAAAACACAAAACACAAAACACAAAACACAAAACACAAAACACAAAACACAAAACACAAAACACAAAACACAAAACACAAAACACAAAACACAAAACACAAAACACAAAACACAAAACACAAAACACAAAACACAAAACACAAAACACAAAACACAAAACACAAAACACAAAACACAAAACACAAAACACAAAACACAAAACACAAAACACAAAACACAAAACACAAAACACAAAACACAAAACACAAAACACAAAACACAAAACACAAAACACAAAACACAAAACACAAAACACAAAACACAAAACACAAAACACAAAACACAAAACACAAAACACAAAACACAAAACACAAAACACAAAACACAAAACACAAAACACAAAACACAAAACACAAAACACAAAACACAAAACACAAAACACAAAACACAAAACACAAAACACAAAACACAAAACACAAAACACAAAACACAAAACACAAAACACAAAACACAAAACACAAAACACAAAACACAAAACACAAAACACAAAACACAAAACACAAAACACAAAACACAAAACACAAAACACAAAACACAAAACACAAAACACAAAACACAAAACACAAAACACAAAACACAAAACACAAAACACAAAACACAAAACACAAAACACAAAACACAAAACACAAAACACAAAACACAAAACACAAAACACAAAACACAAAACACAAAACACAAAACACAAAACACAAAACACAAAACACAAAACACAAAACACAAAACACAAAACACAAAACACAAAACACAAAACACAAAACACAAAACACAAAACACAAAACACAAAACACAAAACACAAAACACAAAACACAAAACACAAAACACAAAACACAAAACACAAAACACAAAACACAAAACACAAAACACAAAACACAAAACACAAAACACAAAACACAAAACACAAAACACAAAACACAAAACACAAAACACAAAACACAAAACACAAAACACAAAACACAAAACACAAAACACAAAACACAAAACACAAAACACAAAACACAAAACACAAAACACAAAACACAAAACACAAAACACAAAACACAAAACACAAAACACAAAACACAAAACACAAAACACAAAACACAAAACACAAAACACAAAACACAAAACACAAAACACAAAACACAAAACACAAAACACAAAACACAAAACACAAAACACAAAACACAAAACACAAAACACAAAACACAAAACACAAAACACAAAACACAAAACACAAAACACAAAACACAAAACACAAAACACAAAACACAAAACACAAAACACAAAACACAAAACACAAAACACAAAACACAAAACACAAAACACAAAACACAAAACACAAAACACAAAACACAAAACACAAAACACAAAACACAAAACACAAAACACAAAACACAAAACACAAAACACAAAACACAAAACACAAAACACAAAACACAAAACACAAACACAAAACACAAAACACAAAACACAAAACACAAAACACAAAACACAAACACAAAACACAAAACACAAAACACAAACACAAAACACAAAACACAAAACACAAAACACAAAACACAAAACACAAAAACAAAAACACAAAACACAAACACAAACACAAAACACAAACACAAAACACAAAACACAAAACACAAACACAAAACACAAAACACAAAACACAAAACACAAAACACAAAACACAAAACACAAAACACAAAACACAAAACACAAAACACAAAACACAAAACACAAACCACAACACACAACCCATAAATAACAAAACACAAAACACAAACCCAAACACACAAAACTAAAACAAACAAATACAAAACACAAAACACAAAACACAAAACACAAAACACAAAACACAAAACACAAAACACAAAACCAAAACCCAAAACACAAAACACAAAACACAAAACACAAACACAAAACACAAAACACAAAACACAAAACACAAAACACAAAACACAAAACACAAAACACAAAACACAAAACACAAAACACAAAACACAAAACACAAAACACAAATCACAAAACACAAAACACAAAACACAAAACACAAACACAAAACACAAAACACAAAACACAAAACACAAAACACAAAACACAAAACACAAAACACAAAACACAAACACAACACAAACACCAAACACAAAACACACAAAACACAAAACACAAAACACAAAACACAAAACACAAAACACAAAACACAAAACCACAAAACACAAAACACAAAACACAAAACACAAACACAAAACACAAAACACAAAACACAAAACACAAAACACAAAACACAAAACACAAAACACAAAACACAAAACACAAAACACACAAACACACAAACACACAAACACACAAACACAAAACACAAAACACAAAACACAAAACACAAAACACAAAACACAAAACACAAAACACAAACACAAAAACAAACACAAACACAAAACACAAAACACAAAACACAAAACACAAAACACAAAACACAAAACACAAAACACAAAACACAAAACACAAAACACAAAACACAAAACACAAAACACAAACACAAAACACAAAACCACAAAACACAAAACACAAAACACAAAACACAAAACACAAAACACAAAACACAAAACCAAACACAAAACACAAAACACAAAACACAAAACACAAAACACAAACACAAAACACAAAACACAAAACCACAAAACACAAAACACAAAACACAAACACAAAACACAAAACACAAACACAAACACAAAACACAAAACACAAAACACAAAACACAAAACACAAAACACAAAACACAAAACACAAAACACAAAACACAAAACACAAAACACAAAACACAAAACACAAAACACAAAACACAAAACACAAAACACAAACACAAAACACAAACACAAAACACAAAACACAAAACACAAAAAAATATAAAAAAAAAACAAAAAAAAATACACAAAACAAAAAACACAAAACACAAAACACAAAACACAAAACACAAAACACAAAACACAAAACACAAAACACAAAACACAAAACACAAAACACAAACACAAAACACAAAACACAAAACACAAAACACAAAACACAAAACACAAAACACAAAACACAAAACACACAAAACACAAAACACAAAACACAAAACACAAAACACAAAACACAAAACACAAACACAAAACACAAAACACAAACACAAAACACAAAACACAAAACACAAAACACAAAACACAAAACACAAAACACAAACACAAAACACAAAACACAAAACACAAACACAAAACACAAAACACAAAACACAAAACACAAAACACAAAACACAAAACACAAAACACAAACACAAAACACAAAACACAAAACACAAAACACAAAACACAAAACACAAAACACAAAACACAAAACACAAAACACAAAACACAAAACACAAAACACAAAACACAAACACAAAACACAAAACACAAAACACAAAACACAAAACACAAAACACAAAACACAAAACACAAACACAAAACACAAAACACAAAACACAAACCAAAACACAAACACAAAACACAAAACACAAAACACAAAACACAAACACAAAAACAAAACACAAACACAAAACACAAAACACAAAACACAAAACACAAAACACAAAACACAAAACACAAACACCAAAAACACAAAACACAAAACACAAAACACAAAACCACAAAAACACAAAACACAAAACACAAAACACAAAACACAAACACACAACACAAACACAAAACACAAAACACAAAACACAAAAACACAAAACACAAAACCAACACAAAACACAAAACACAAAACACAAAACACAAAACCAAAACACAAAACAACCAAACACACAAAACACAAAACACAAACACAAAACACAAAACACAAAACACAAAACACAAAACACAAAACACAAAACACAAAACACAAAACACAAAACACAAAACACAAAACACAAAACACAAAACACAAAACACAAACACAAAACACAAAACACAAAACACAAAACACAAAACACAAAACACAAAACACAAAACACAAAACAAAAAACACAAAACACAAAACACAAAACACAAAACACAAAACACAAAACACAAAACACAAAACACAAAACCACTAACCAATAACACAAAACACAAAACACAAAACACAAAACACATAACACAAAACACAAAACACAAACCACAAAAACAAAACAAAAAACACAAAACACAAAACACAAAACACAAAACACAAAACACAAAACACAAAACACAAAACACAAAACACACAAAACACAAAACACAAAACACAAAACACAAAACACAAAACACAAAACACAAACACACACACAAACACAAAACACAAACACAAAACACAAAACACAAAACACAAAACACAAAACACAAAACACAAAACACAAAACACAAAACACAAAACACAAAACACAAAACACAAAACACAAAACACCAAAACACAAAACACAAAACACAAAACACAAAACACAAAACACAAAACACTAAACACAAAACACAAAACACAAAACACAAAACACAAAACACAAAACACAAAACACAAAACACAAAGCACACAAAACACAAAACACAAAACACAAAACACAAAACACAAAACACAAAACACAAAACACAAAACACAAAACACAAAACACAAAACACAAAACACAAAACACAAAACACAAAACACAAAACACAAAACACAAAAACACAAAACACAAAACAAAAAAACAAAACACAAAACACAAAACACAAAACACAAAACACAAAACACAAAACACAAACACAAACACAAAACACAAAACACAAAACACAAAACACAAAACACAAAACACAAAACACAAAACACAAAACACAAAACACAAAACACAAAACACAAAACACAAACACAAAACACAAAACACAAAACACAAAACACAAAACACAAACAACAAAACACAAAACACAAAACACAAAACACAAAACACAAAACACAAAACACAAAACACAAAACACAAAACACAAAACACAAAACACAAAACACAAAACACAAAACACAACACACAAACCACAAAACACAACACCCAAAACACAAATCACAAAACACAAAACACAACACACAAACCACAAAACACAAAACACAAAACACAAAACACAAAACACAAAACACAAAACACAAACACAAAACACAAAACACAAAACACAAAACACAAAACACAAAACACAAAACACAAAACACAAAACACAAAACACAAAACACAAAACACAAAACACAAAACACAAAACACAAAACACAAAACACAAAACACAAAACACAAAAACAAAACACAAATCCCAAAACACAAAACACAAAACACATAACACTAAACTCAAAACACAATACACAAAACACAAAACACAAAAAAAAAAACAAAAAACACAAAACACAAAACACAAAACACAAAACACATAACACAAAACACAAAACACAAAACACAAAACACAAAACACAAAACACAAAACACAAAACACAAAACACAAAAACACAAAACACAAAACACAAAAAACAAAACACAAAACACAAAACAAAAAACACAAAACAAAAAACACAAAACACAAAACACAAAAAAACAAAACACAAAACACAAAACACAAAACACAAAACACAAAACACAAAACACAAAACACAAAACACAAACACTAACACAAACACAAAACACAAAACACAAAACACAAAACACAAAACTAAAAACACAAAAAACAAAACACAAAACAAAAAACACAAAACACAAAACACAAAACACAAAACACAAAACACAAAACACAAAACAAAAAACACAAAACACAAAACACAAAACACACAAACACACAAACACACAAACACACAAACACAAAACACAAACACAAAACACAAAACACAACAACACAAAACACAAAACACAAAACACAAAACACAAAACACAAAACACAAAACACAAAACACAAACACAAAACACAAACACAAAACACAAAACACAAAACACAAAACACAAACACAAAACACAAAACACAAAACACAAACACAAAACACAAAACACAAAACACAAACACAAAACACAAAACACAAAACACAACCAAACACAAAACACAAAACACAAACACAAAACACAAAACACAAAACACAAACACAAAACACAAAAACACAAAACACAAACACAAAACACAAACACAAACACACAACACACAACACACAACAAACAAAAAACAACACACAAAACACAACACACAACAAACAAAACACAAAACACAACACACAAACACAAATCCACAAAACACAACACACAACAACACAACACAAAACACAAAACACAAAACACAAAACACAAAACACAAAACACAAAACACAAAACACAAAACACAAAACACAAAACACAAAACACAAAACACAAAACACAAAACACAAAAACACAAAACACAAAACACAAAACACAAAACACAAAACACAAAACACAAAACACAAAACACAAAACACAAAACACAAAACACAAAACACAAAACACAAACACAAAACACAAAACACAAAACACAAAACACAAAACACAAAACACAAAACACAAAACACAAAACACAAAACACAAAACACAAAACACAAAACACAAAACACAAAACACAAAACACAAAACACAAAACACAAAACACAAAACACAAAACACAAAACACAAAACACAAAACACAAAACACAAAACACAAAACACAAAACACAAAACACAAAACACAAAACACAAAACACAAAACACAAAACACAAAACACAAAACACAAAACACAAAACACAAAACACAAAACACAAAACACAAAACACAAAACACAAAACACAAAACACAAAACACAAAACACAAAACACAAAACACAAAACAAAAAACACAAAACACAAAACACAAAACACAAAACACAAAACACAAAACACAAAACACAAAACACAAAACACAAAACACAAAACACAAAACACAAAACACAAAACACAAAACACAAAACACAAAACACAAAACACAAAACACAAAACACAAAACACAAAACACAAAACACAAAACACAAAACACAAAACACAAAACACAAAACACAAAACACAAAACACAAAACACAAAACACAAAACACAAAACACAAAACACAAAACACAAAACACAAAACACAAAACACAAAACACAAAACACAAAACACAAAACACAAAACACAAAACACAAAACACAAAACACAAAACACAAAACACAAAACACAAAACACAAAACACAAAACACAAAACACAAAACACAAAACACAAAACACAAAACACAAAACACAAAACACAAAACACAAAACACAAAACACAAAACACAAAACACAAAACACAAAACACAAAACACAAAACACAAAACACAAAACACAAAACACAAAACACAAAACACAAAACACAAAACACAAAACACAAAACACAAAACACAAAACACAAAACACAAAACACAAAACACAAAACACAAAACACAAAACACAAAACACAAAACACAAAACACAAAACACAAAACACAAAACACAAAACACAAAACACAAAACACAAAACACAAAACACAAAACACAAAACACAAAACACAAAACACAAAACACAAAACACAAAACACAAAACACAAAACACAAAACACAAAACACAAAACACAAAACACAAAACACAAAACACAAAACACAAAACACAAAACACAAAACACAAAACACAAAACACAAAACACAAAACACAAAACACAAAACACAAAACACAAAACACAAAACACAAAACACAAAACACAAAACACAAAACACAAAACACAAAACACAAAACACAAAACACAAAACACAAAACACAAAACACAAAACACAAAACACAAAACACAAAACACAAAACACAAAACACAAAACACAAAACACAAAACACAAAACACAAAACACAAAACACAAAACACAAAACACAAAACACAAAACACAAAACACAAAACACAAAACACAAAACACAAAACACAAAACACAAAACACAAAACACAAAACACAAAACACAAAACACAAAACACAAAACACAAAACACAAAACACAAAACACAAAACACAAAACACAAAACACAAAACACAAAACACAAAACACAAAACACAAAACACAAAACACAAAACACAAAACACAAAACACAAAACACAAAACACAAAACACAAAACACAAAACACAAAACACAAAACACAAAACACAAAACACAAAACACAAAACACAAAACACAAAACACAAAACACAAAACACAAAACACAAAACACAAAACACAAAACACAAAACACAAAACACAAAACACAAAACACAAAACACAAAACACAAAACACAAAACACAAAACACAAAACACAAAACACAAAACACAAAACACAAAACACAAAACACAAAACACAAAACACAAAACACAAAACACAAAACACAAAACACAAAACACAAAACACAAAACACAAAACACAAAACACAAAACACAAAACACAAAACACAAAACACAAAACACAAAACACAAAACACAAAACACAAAACACAAAACACAAAACACAAAACACAAAACACAAAACACAAAACACAAAACACAAAACACAAAACACAAAACACAAAACACAAAACACAAAACACAAAACACAAAACACAAAACACAAAACACAAAACACAAAACACAAAACACAAAACACAAAACACAAAACACAAAACACAAAACACAAAACACAAAACACAAAACACAAAACACAAGGTGCGGCGGGACAAAACGGGGTAAAAAATCGGGATGTATCGATAGGGCAAAGTGGGAGGTGGGGCAAAACGCGGCAAAAGATCAGGATGTATCGATGGGGCAAAATGGGGAAAAAATCGGGATATATATGTGGCGCAAAACTTGGCCAAAAACTTTTGCCCCACCGATACATTCTCCGATTTTTGCCCCACTTTGCCCCGTTGATACATCCCGATTTTGTCCCCCCTTTTTGCCCCACCGATGCATCCTGATTTTTTGCCCCACCGATACATTCCCCGATTTTTTGCCCCGTTGATACATTCCGATTTTTTGCCCCATTTTGCCCCATCGATGCATCCCGATTTTTCCCCCCGTTTTGCCCCACCGATGCATCCCGATTTTTTGCCCTGTTGATACATCCTGATTGTTTGCCCCATCGATGCATCCCGATTTTTCCGCCTGTTTTGCCCCACCGATGCATCTCGATTTTTGCCCCACCGAAACATTCCCCGATTTTTTGCCCCGTTTTGCTCCGTCGATGCATCCCGATTTTTTGCCCTGTTTTGCTCCACCGATGTATCAGTATTTTTTGCCCCGTCGATATAACCCGATTTTTTGCCCCGTTTTGCGCCACCGATACATTCCCCGATTTTTTGCGCCGTTTTGCCTCAACGATGTATCAGGATTTTCTTGCCCTATTTTGCCCCGTCGATACATCCCGATTTTTTCCCCCGTTTTGCCCCACCGATGCATCCCGATTTTTTGCCCTGTTGATACATCCTGATTGTTTGCCCCATCGATGCATCCCGATTTTTCCGCCTGTTTTGCCCCACCGATGCATCTCGATTTTTGCCCCACCGAAACATTCCCCGATTTTTTCCCCCGTTTTGCTCCGTCGATGCATCCCGATTTTTTGCCCTGTTTTGCTCCACCGATGTATCAGTATTTTTTGCCCCGTCGATATAACCCGATTTTTTGCCCCGTTTTGCGCCACTGATACATTCCCCGATTTTTTGCGCCGTTTTGCCTCAACGATGTATCAGGATTTTCTTGCCCTATTTTGCCCCGTCGATACATCCCGATTTTTTCCCCCATTTTGCCCCATCGATACATCCCGATTTTTTCCCCCATTTTGCCCCATCGATACATCCCGATTTTTCCCCCATTTTGCCCCATCAATACAACCGGATTTTTTCCCCGTATTGCCCCACCGACGCAGCCAGATTTTTTGGCCCGTTTTGCGCCGTCGATACATCCCGATTATTCCTGAATTATTCATGAATATTCGTATTATTCAAATTTTCGAATATCCAATCGGAATTTTGAATTCAATATCAATATTCAATTCAGTTCAATTCAAATGGCATTCGCACATACCCAGTTCGAACAGTTCGACGGGTTCGAACGGTTTCGAACAGTTCGTCAGGTTCGATCAATAGCTTATCGAACCGAACCACGAACTGTTCGAGCAAAGCGGGTTCGTGCACATACCTAGAAATTATAAGTCCAATTTCGGTACAAATTCCATACGTCAAATCGACACGAATTTTATAAGTTCGTTTTAGCACAATTTCACTTTTATTTCACTTTTATTACTTTGACTTTTCACTTTTCACTTTTATCCTTGTAGTCCTGGAGAGCTGGAGTAGACCCGGTGAGATGATTAACTGCCATCCGGTCAATTTGTCGCCCTTTTATATGCGAATTTCCACCTCCTACTCTTGAAATTTGCATATTTTTGGCGGATTCGCGCACGCGTACTCTGTTTTTGGTACTTGTTTTTGCTATTGGTCCTGTGGGGGTTTCTTCCCTCGTTCTCCAATCACAGATAGGTCCTTCTGTGACGTAGATGCCCTTTTTGGCTTATCACTAATCGGATGTCTATCTCTGTGGTCATGGCGTCATTTTTGTCCAATTGGCTTTCCTGTTTTTCCCTCGCTTTTTGATCCGGGTGGCCTTGATCGATATTGCCTTTCGTTTCTCTTCCTTAGCGCTGTGTGGTGCTAGTGGTGCTCGGTTACCACCTGCTCTTGGCTCTGGGCGCATGCGTGGCCTTTGTATCGATCGGGTTGTGGCTGGATCCCACCCGATGGCGCCACTTGGCCTCGTTGCGTGCCGTCGTGTGGCCGCTGGTGTGAGCTCTGTCCTGTGTGGCACGGGGGGGGGGGGGGGTGGGGAGGAACGTCGCATTATCCGCCAAACTGCTGGTGACAGGACTCGTCCTATCACCAGTTGTTTCATTTTATTTCATTTCATTAGTTTCTTCGTTTCTTCTTTTTTTTCTTTGTTTTCTTTCCGGCTAAGACGCCGGAAGACCGGTTTCTTTGCCAAATAAACTATTGCCAAAATACTCCATAAAGAATAACCAGTGCAACGCTGGGAGAAAAACGGTAAAGTGACCAACGTGACCGGTCAGAAAAGCCTCAAGTAGCAGTTGAACGGATTTTACAACTCCAAGGACCCGAGAAAGGCACATTCAGGGCTTTGTTCACGTTCCCTGAAGGCGCCGATACCACCAAATCGAGGTAAAAACGTCCAATTATCAAATAAACACCAATTGCAAATCGCGAGGTGAGCGAGTTGTCACCGTCGACGCTGTGCCGTGACGTCACAGCGAGGCCAGCAGTGAGCAGCGGCCATCTTGGGATCACGGGCTATCGAACCATCAACTCGTCATCATAGCGCATTCACATGTGGCGAACGGTAAAATAACCGGACACCTGTCATCACACGAGAATAAAACCCTGCAACTAAATATTCTAACTTCAAGAATTTAATTAATAGGAAATAAATTCCGAGAAATAAGATCCGAGTATTAATGACCATCTTTCACCAATTTGTTACCGAATGAAATAAATATTTTAACGTTAATAAGTAGAAAGGATTAATTCAAGGCATAGAAAATCGTGTAATCACATGAGATCTTGTCACATTATAAATAAATATGATCATTGTTTGACATAAAACCGTCTCTGACACACCAACCCATAATTCCTGGACGCTCGAGTACACGAATCCCTCCGTTTGAGTGCCCGTCCCCCTTAAGGAGGCGCACGAATCCGGAGAAATTACTGTAAGGAAGCTTGCTCCCGTTACATTTGGCGCGCAACGTGGGGCTCGAACAAAAAGAAATTGGGTGTGTCAGAACAGCAAAATAAGACAAAGTAACTGAAAATAAAATCAATAAATAAATAAAATGGCTGGCAAATCCGTGGACCAGGAAATGTGCGAGCTCGAGCTGATGGGAATGGAAGAGGAAGTCCGTCAACTTCAAAAAGCACAGCGCGAAAAAGAAAGAGCACGACGTGAATCCGAAAGGGGGGGAAGAAGAGAATGCCGACGAATCTCGCGTATCGACGGGCGGGAATTCTGACACAGAGGATGGCGAAATTGGTGCCAATCAGAGCTGGGCAGTTTTGCAGATACAAGTATTTTAAATACGTATTTGAAATACAATTGAATTTTGTATTTGGTATTTCGAATACAAGGTAATAGTGTATTTTATTATTAGTATTTTAAATACAAGTTAATACAATATTTTGTATTTTTAATATGAAACCGAAAATACTTAAAATACTATTCATTAAATGCTTTTTTTACGAATCACTTTCAAGAGCTTTAGAAATCTTGGTGAAAGATTATCTTCTGCCAGCCGTCTCTGTCATACTCGTACGCATTCGGGACTTGAAAACGTCACTTTTTTTCCAGGAATCGATCGATATTCACCCCTCCCGCTCACCGCGACACCGCTCGCCTATCCCCTCCCTTGTGTTATGCTAAGAATATCCACATCTTTGTTTTCGTCTCGCTAGCGCGGAGGGCAAGGTTTTATTACACCATCTTATTACACCATCTTATTAAACCGCGGCTCGTGCATAGAGCGTGCGGTTTTTTGTTTTGTTTAATTTAACGTGACGATATGGCTGAAAACTCTGAAGAAAAAAATACCTATCTAAACCAGCGAACTGGGCATTATTAGATGGCACATTTTTCGAAGTTGTTTCCAAGACTAAAGCCGGAACAGTAAAAGCGAGATGTATCCGTTGCAAATCAGTGAAAAATACAGTCATCAGTGGAACCAGTGGATTGACCAGCAATTTTCTGTTGCATCTTAAGGTAAATAATATTCGATACAAATATGTATGATGGTAATTCATTTGATTTTAACTATATAAATATTGCTCAAAGATATAGACAATTAAATTATAACTTTAGTTCATACACAGTACAAAAAGTTTATACTTTTTATAACAATTTATTGTCCACAAACGTCAACAATTTTTTATTTATTTATTTTCCAATCGCGCCATCCGGCTTTGGTTTTATAAACAAAAATACAAACTAAAATGGTTAATGACATGGGAAATAAAAGGACCGATTTATATATTCAAATCTGAGTAAGAGTTTGTCACTTATTTAACAATAAGTAACAATAGTACATTTTCAATACGAGTGTGAAGAAACTGTTTATGACGAGTGTGGGTTGGCAGCACGACCTGAAGTCGAGTGTGGCAGTAGTTAGCGGTGCACTATGGCGACCCCCACTCCTATCCCCACTCCTCGAGCCCCGTTGAGAGCGTAGTTCGAGGTGATGGTGGGGGGTAAGAGTGGGGATAGGTTCCGCAGCAGCCCCACTCTTACCCCCACTCCTCCAGCACAGAGTGTTGGAGGTTGTGGGTTTGAGAGTGAGAGGGTGTGCGTGTGAGCTGTCGCCATAGTGCACCGCTTTTTTTTATTATGCACAGAGTTACATATTTCTTAAAGTTAGGTTTCATGAACAGTTTAGATCGATGAATTCAATACGATTATATATGGAGCCCAAATACCGCAGCCCTACACTCTTTTTTTCACAAAGTTCTGCTATCTCGTCGAACACTTCGTCATTATGGTTCAGAAAGAAACTAACCCTTAGGGGCATGAAGACACTGAAATCCAAACCTATATCGGCAATCACTTGTCTCCCGTGTTTGGTGTTGACCATCCTCATTCTTGAGATTCTATATATCTTCTGAAGTTCCAGTTCCGCAATCTTTTTATATGGTAGGTGGGACGGTACGCGACCGGTGTCATTGAGCTTCGACAATTTTTTCAAATACATAATTCACTGTATGGGTTAACGAAAAGAAGAAGAAGATCTTCGAAGTGGGACCGCGTTAAGGTAACGCTGGAGTGTTTTAACGTTCCGTAGAGCACACTGAGCGCCTCTGGACTCCGTCTGTAGGAAACAATGCCACGAGCACACTTTTGCTGTCTTCGACGGCGGAACATCGAGTGATGGGCAATCGGCGCGTTCGCTCAAGTTTATGATTTTGCGTCCTGTGGCCTATTCTAAGATTTGTACAGTCGGCTCACCTACCGCGTACAGTCGAGATTGCTCGCCAACACTTTTCGCTATTTCGCGTAATTCTTGATACAGTTCAGTGAGCGTGACGCCATTATCATGCAGCCAGCCACTCAGCCAGTGTATACCGTGGATGTACTTAGTCCGCCAATTATTTATTCTTCGTATCCGGGGCGACAATACCTCGATGATATAAGGTGGAGAGACCATCCACAGCATTCGACGCTGTGGTTTATCCACCGAACCCACACACACCTCTTTCGGCAATAATTCACCATTCATATCTTTTAAATACAGAATATCAAACACCAGATCTGTACCGGGTACATCAAACACCTGATGTGGACAGTGCATATTGAAGATCGTTGAAACCCGTGTCGTTGAAACCCGTGAACACGTTTTACGCTCTCAGCAGACGGCAGAAGACTGAGCTGCGCTGAAGTTATCACACAGCAGCAATCGTCAGCAATATTGCACGTGCAGATTGAAATAGGATGCGTCTCTTCATTTTTTTAAATCTAACTGGAACTGGACAGCCTCCAAATATTCCACCTGTGCACTTATTCCATGATAAAACACCGTCGAAGGATCCAAAAATTCCAGATAGGAATTTATTATCGAAACGCCTGCTGTGCAGCGTTGCGACCAACGTTCTCCATCCACCGCTGTTTGCACCTCCTCCAATTCCTGATATAATTTTTCAACGATGCAAATCGTGATTATTTGTATTACTTTCTGTACCGCCGTCGAGTAACCGTTCATTCTGCAACAACGTGAACGCAACTGTGCCAAGAGCACATTTTTGCTACCGCCGGTGACGGGATGATGGACTATCCCCTCCAGGTTTATGATTAAAATATTGCTACGTGTACATTTTAGGCAACTAGAGGGGATAGGCGTTGAGAGTATATTTTGCATCGTATAAAAGAAGAAATAAATCAATTTTATCGATAATCTGTTATTTATTTGTACATGAGCCAAGCACGATAATATATTATAACTATTATGGATGTTGTTGGCTTTGACTGGAGCAACGTCTTCTTCTTCTTCTCCCGGTAATGTTGAATTATCCAACTCCCAAGAATAAGATTGACCACAGCAGCTCATACTCAATAACTATGAGCTCTCCGTTGGGCGGACGGGCTTGAACTCCAGGTTATTATACCTTGTCCCGTAGTACTGCATGAGCAGTTTTTTCTCATGCGCAGCAGCAGTCATCTGGTGCAGCAGATTGGCGTCATCCTCGAAGGCCTTGGCGAATCTCGCTGGGAGGTAGCAAGTAAATGTTTCCTCAATGTCGATGGTAATCCTCGGGCCAAATGATGTTTTTACACACCTTATGTCAGTGACGCCGTAGTTTCTCTCGAGAGCCAACTCGGATAGTTTTTTGATTGGCAGAAACGACGCAAGCATGCCCACTTTGTTGATTTGCGTAAGATCCATTATGGAGATTGAGTTCTTCTAGCCGTCGTATCACACGTCGAAACTCTGATCTTGCACGTATCACTGATTTTAATTTTGCAATATCGTGCAAGTGTCTTTCTATGCGCACTTTTAGCTCGATTCGTTTCCTTTGCATTAACGTCAACGGAGACAGATAGCTTGCACGAGACTTCTTTCGCTGCTCGATCACGACTGATGTCTTCCCACAGGTCTGTTCGGGAATGAGCACTGTTTCCGCTTCCCCCGCAGGTAATTCGCGATTCATGACGCTTTCTCACATCGAGCCCAAAAAGAAATATAATCTCTGCTGAAATCAGCTTTTTCAGCAACTCGAAAAGGTCTCTGGCTGCGTGTGTCTTTTTGTGATATCGGGATACAGATCCGATTACAAGAAGAAATATAATATCTGTTGAAATCAGCTTTTTAACAGCCCGAAAACCGATTCCAAGAAGAAATATAATATCTGCTGGCGTGTGTCTTTTGTGATATCGGGATACAGATCCGATTCCAAGAAGAAGAAATATAATATCTGTTGAAATCAGCTTTTTTAGCAGCCCGAAAACCGATTCCAAGAAGAAATATAATATCTGCTGAAATAAATTTTTTGAGTGGTATCGGGGAAACAGAGTGAGTAGAGAAAACGGAATTTTTTATTTTTTATTTTTATTTTATAAGCATAATATTCAGAATACACGAGCACGGGGCCAACAGCCCTGTATGCAATGCAAATACTTATCACTAAAGTTATTTATTTTGTAGCTGCCACCTACGGCAGCCCCCATACTGAAAGTTTTACCCTGCGACTTAAATTTGCGATTATTGATGAATGCATTATAATAATCATAGACTATTGAATCGTTTCTTGACAAATTATTTGAAAATACATTTCTAAACTTATTAATGCCGAGGCCAGTACACATATAATGAAGAAACATAACGCAATACTGTCCGCAGCATTGCGAATCCGGACCTTGAAGTTGAATAGTGTTGCATCGGAAGAATTTGCAGTTTCTTCGGAGCCGTATGAGGTGCTGTGGGATGATTGGCGGGAGACCGTAGCTGTCGAAGAACCATCCATGACCATTTCGATCGACGTACATGGCGACCCAGTGGGTCCCGGGTAACTTGTGTCCATCGGTATTAACAACGATGGCTGTCGGTTTCGTCCACACCTTCGGGATACGATCTGCCGGATACACGCCTACTGTATGATCCTTTATGTTCCGGAGAGACTGTAAAATTTGAAGGCTGTTCATAACAGCGGACAGCAGCAGCAGCAGCAGAGGGTTTTTCTTCAGTAGCACACTCTGACAAGCCAACCATCCAGCTAGTAGTAGTGCGATATTCCCACAAAGAATCGAAGCGATCACTATGACAGAGCCACGCTTTGATCTTTGTTGCGTTGTCTAGAGCACACTTATATGTGTGGTTTTTGCGCAACAGTCCGTGATATATACAGCGTGTATTACCCGTCGGTAGGCTATGGAATGATGGTACTTCGTCGTCTTCTTCCAAATTTATGATAAAACACCCTGTGAGTCTTGCCAGGTATGATGCTTTGTCGGAGCCTCTGGTGAATATTCGATCAACTTCTGAAGCAATTTTCTTCAGAATAAGCTCGATCGCTTGCACAGATGTATCGCCTTCAGACCATGCAATACCGTGATGGTTGCTCTGCAGCCACGTATTTTGCCTTTTTATAGCAGGTGATATGTCGTCATGGGCATAGGGCTGTTTTACTATCCAGTGACCAAAGTATGTTGAATGCACCGAGGTGACAGCCACTTCTTTCGGTGTAAAATGATTGAATTTATCCTTTAGACTCTGTATATCAATTACAACAGCCATGATGCGGCCTGTCGCCTCGAGTTCTCGGAGAATACTGAAGGCTCAGCCGAAATAGTTCACTATCCGCTGAAATCTACAATCACTTGTCGGGACGAGTCAATCTCCAACACATTATCATATTCTGCATACACAATACAGTTAACCGTTGAATTTAGAGCTTCTTCGAAACGGACCTCTATTCTGACACTGCCGTGTTTCACCAAATTCCAATGAGTATTACTATTAGCCGAAAGATCGGGTGTTAGATCAAATGCAAATAGACAATAACCATTAGGGTAAGCCGTACGTGAAATACAATTACCCTGGTTGAGAAAGTGAATACCCGTGCCGGAGAATAATGTGTGATATGCATCCACGTATTGCTCTCTCACACCAACGTCGGGCTGCAGAGGCTTTGACGGTATCTGCACACCGTCAGCATACAAAGAAAGATAATTTATTTTATAATTTCGAAAGTTAAAGGGGTTCAGCGCGCGATCACCATTAAAGGCTCTATTATCGACAAACCCGATAATTATACGCTTAGGCAGTTGTCCTAGTATGATATTATCCAGAGTATCACCGTGAACACCTGCATGCAGCGATACTGCTTTAACTTCTACGCGGGTCATTGGATACTTTGCCGTAGATTTGGAGAGAGCCCTTGCGTGGGCTAGGAGTATACCGGGTGCTATCTTGGCACGACGTACAAGGAGCGATGCTTCGACGATCTTCATGCTGCAGTCTTTCGAAGAGCTCATAAGGCAGAAAGCATCGTTGGTGCGCACGAGACGTATACGCATCTCAACGCCATTTATCAAAAATCTCTCCTGATTGAAGATGTCGCAGTGAAGGTGTCCAAGGAGATCAATCTGATTGGCGCTAGCATTCATAAGACCTCTTCGCATAACTAGGCCTTTATTACCATCACCCACATCATCCATTCCTCCGTGCGAATCGTTATACCAGAGAACACTTGTGAGATGAGAGGCCTTCGCGTCATCTCCATAATTCAAGAGTGTTTCAATGTATGCTCTGTATGCGTAAGCGTTATTGGGCGGTGATACAAGTTTCTGATTCAAGAATACGTCAATCTGATTGAACATTGAATGCAGTAAATTATTAACGGGACCAGCCTTAGGTGCATCGCCCTCTTTAGGCTTCCGAGGTGGTATTATTTCAACGCGCATACTCAGCATAGTATGCGCAAGATCAATGTACTCATCGCCTTGGCCAGGCACTACAAATTCGATAGGCGAGTTATCTGTCAGCGATGAAATTGGCTTATAGTACACCCATTGTGTTCCCTCAATCGTGGTTTGGGTGGGTGGCAACGTAAATAGCTCAAGCTCCGACTTTAGACACTCACACGAATGAGCGTGTAAGAACGCCATTTTTCCTCAATCCTGTCTGTCTAGGTAAAAATATCAGATACAGTCCTCGGTTTTTTCCTCCTCTTCGTCTTCTTGTCACTCGTCTTTGTCTTCCGTCTTCTCGCTGTCCTTTTCGTTGCTCTCCTCTTCGTCACGTGCGCAGAACGTTTTCTCGACGTTAACGGCTTCTTTCTTTTTTTCACACCGACACGACGTGTTGCGCTACCGCCAATCGAATGCAGCAGTTTGTTAACTTTAGCCACTTTATAGCCTGAACCTTGCATAAGGTTATTAATTTTTTCCTCGGCTTTTCGCTTTAGATTTGTGGCCGATTCACGCATGCGTGTTTTAAAGGCCTCTCGTGGATGAACACCCCTATCCAATATGTCATTGGCTGCATTAATACCAGAACGTAGCGCTTCTTTGCCTACGGTTCGAGCTCCTTGTTTCAAGAGCGGTATGATACGGCGAAAGAGACCTCCGAGGAAGCTACCAATACCGTGACCTCGTTGGTTCGGCGACCCAATGTAGACATGACTGATACCGCCATAACCCGTCCTCCCACCTCCGCCCGTCTGGGGGTCAAAGTATGCATCGTAATAATCCATTTCGCGGGTCAATCTACGCGCCGAAAGTGTAATGTCACCAAACTCATCCCTTATATCGATAGTTATCGTTTGAAAACTCGTGCGCAATAACGGTATGAAGCGCGGTGGTGAAAAGTTTCTAATTTTGACAGACCCGTAATTGTAATTATCCGTGACGGCGGTCGGAACGACTCGCAGCAGAGGTGAGTGCACATCTCCGGTGATGTATGGTTCGCAGATATCGGTATAAACGAAGAGCGTATTAGGAAGCCCGTTCGTTAGACCGGCCGGCCGCTGGTCAATGTACTTCGCGTCACTTCGAACGACGACACCATGGTTATGGGAGAATCCTAAAATCTTGTTCAATACGTCGGAAAAAAAGAAAGAGTGTTTCAAATTCGTACACCTATTGCAAATGCGGGTTACTGTCACGTATCCATTGCGTCCACATTGAAACTTCAAGTGGCCTGACACACGTGGTATATCGTTAATTGTTTCGAGTAATTCATCTACACTACGGTACACACCTGGCGGTATGGAGACTCGATCTTCTTTATAGTCGGTGTCAACACCCGTGCCAGGCGTCACCGCATTAGTTATAAAGCTGATAAAATTCTGCTCACCCTCAGGTGGTACATGCATCATCGTCAGGGGTATTTGTATTTCAGCTAAAGAAACAGTCCAGCCACCGTGCAAAGTCAAGCACTGCGGTAAATGCGTAGTGTATCGCGTTGTCTTATTATCAGGGTAATACCCCATACTGCTGTTGCTAGGTAAAACAATATAAAATTCGTCTTTCATTTTGATTTTCCTTTCTTATTTTTCTTGGACTGAGCGGCGGTCGTTCGCACTCTCGATAATTCAGACTCGTAAAAGATACCGTCGATATCCTCGTCCTGAAGATCACGCAAGATGTATACCACAGGGTGTCTGGTGTATGATACACGGTGTATTTTAAATAGTTCGCTGCTCCAGCCACTCTCGTAACCTTTTGCAAAGGCTGCCTTTGCACTACTGATGCGTACAATATCACCTACACTGTATTTAGGAGGTCTGGGATGTTCCGGCTCCTTGTATCGTTCTGCCAGATTAGCCCGAGCCCTAGCGGCTGTAGCAAGCGTCACAGAGGCTGGAGCCATTTTTATACTGCTATGTTGCGCATGATTGTATGCCGAGACGATATCTTGCAGAACGTCATTGTAACGTTTCTCTCTAGAGTACGTGAAATACCGCCACATTCTTTCTTTTAGAGTTCTATTAAATCGCTCCACGACAGCGGCTTTTATATCGGGGTTTCTTGCAGCGCGAAACTGAATGTTCTTCTTCTTCAAGAAAGCCTGGAATGCGGAACCTATAAACTCCTTACCTCTATCCGACTGGAGACAAATCGGTGATCTACCATTACTGACTTTTTGTGATAATATACGTGTAAATGCTTTAGTCACAGTCGTAGCTGTCTTATCGTGTAGAGGCTCCACCCATGCGTATTTACTAAGAACATCTATGACTACGAGAAGATAAACATAACCATCGTTGTAATCCTTGATAGAGCGAAGATCTACAAGATCAGCCTCCCAAACATCGTCAATGTTGCGCACATTGTAAAAACGCCGAGGGAAGTGGCGCCTCACAGGTCTGTGCTTTGTGTAAGCATCCTGAGACTCAAGCCACTGTAGTGTCTTTTTGCCGGAGATTTTTTTCTTCCGAACCGCGTGCAGCAATTTGGCACTGCCCGAAAATGATGCTTCGTGGGAGGGGTCAAAGTACACTTTTTCCAATATTTTCATGTTTATAATTTAAGTTTAGCCCAGGTTACACGTCTTTTCTTGCTATAACTACCAGAGCCCCTCTGCACACTGTGACCACCGTCGGTGCTCTTATCGTCGCTGTAGTACGAAGACTGTTCGCTGGTATCGTTGATATCCTCGGCTACACTGCTGCCACTTGGATGCACCCGTAATGTTGAATTGGCCCTTGATTCCGCCCACAGCTCCTCATTTCCCACAAATTCTCGAGGTGTTTGTATCGTTCTTAAAAAATTTGCGAAGATTTGCGTCCCGCTGGTTTTGGGACTTTTCTTGTTCGCATAGCATCGTTCACGAGATCAACAATATTCGAATCCTTGATTGGTTTTCCCTCGATAGAAACGGTTCCTGCGGAATTCCAGGAAAAATTTGACGACGGTGCATCGCGCAAGCGACGCAGTAGAAGTTTCGCTTTGTGCCGAAATTTTTGTGGTACACTTTCAATTATGATGGAATCATTCATGCCTGGAGAGGAATCTTTTTTTTCACCCACCAACACCACCTCCTCCTCCTTCAAAGCGGGTACTTTCGTTTTCATGAGATCAAGCTGCTGATGAGATCGCTCACCATCGACAAAATGAAGATAGCGTTGTAGTACAGTCAGATATGCGGTCCACTTTTCTCTCTCATCCTTATATTTATTAGAATTCAAGATTTCGTTCATTTCAGCGTCCAATCTACTCAAGGTGGCTCCAATAGCTTGTGCCTCTGACGAATGCGTCACGTCAGCGCCAAAAACAGGCTGTCGGATACTTTGTGTGCTCATCTGTAATAGATTCTCCTGCGGCACTAGGACCATTTTTCTTGCGTGTTCCATTATCAGCGCCCACCAATCAAATTTGACAGGACGGTGCCCAAAATTGGTGCAAGCAAAAGAGGCAGGAATCCACCACTCTGAACGACGATTCGCTTTTTACTCTTCCAACAGCCTTTTCTTGCAGCTAAGCGACGAAGAACAGGTGCGTGTCGACGTAGTTTTTTCCTCTGGTTCGGCTTCAGAGGTACATTACCATGAAGAATGTTCAATGCGCACTCGCAGATGCACCGTATTATATAAGGATCTGCTTTACGTAAAAAGGCTTCACGTTGATCCTTGTTGAAATGTTGAAGGGCTCGCAATATCGCAATGTGCTTCTTGCAGAGTGGTGATCCGTCACGGACCATTACAAGAGGTTGACTGATAATTATTTGGGCAAATCACTGCTTTTCTACGTGGCGCCCCCGAAGCCTTTAGAGACGCGTTGTTACGAAGAATGTACAATACGCAATCGACAATACAGCGATTAACGTTTGAATCTGGTTTACATTGTTCCTTGCTGGAATACCCAAGGGCAGTCGATATCGCAACGTTCTTTTTATAGCGTAGCGATCCGTTATTCGTCATCATAAACGCAAAACTGGTAGCTCCCCGGAAGTACAGCTGCTTTTTAATTTCTTTCGCGGCACGTACACAAAATGATGGGGATCGTCGGGAAAGATGCAGGTGCGAAATCTACAATTATCAGGTGTTGCTTGTTTCAAATCCAGCAACAAATAACCGTGTGGCTTCGACGTCGCGTCATGATAAACCTCTTGCAAAAAACGGGGATTTTCCGGATATACCTGACGCGCCAGGTGCTGTATTTGAGCACGATCACGAGGGTTTTTAAAGACAACGATATAATTAGCGTTCAGTGAGATATCTCATTGGCCGTGACCTTGATGGAATAAGTTTTGCGTTATGAAAATAACGCTCAAATTTTTATGATAACTGCCTTTGGTGAATAAGTCAATAACACTGTTGTTCGATGCCTCACGCATTAAATCGTCGATAACTATGAGCTTGGCACGCGGACCATTCGCGTAAGCAGATTGCGGCAAACCTTCATGAAATTCGATCGATGCTCCATACTCGGCGTATGCTGGCTGCCATTCGGAATAGTAGAAAATAATTCTCTCGAACGGCTCGCTGTTCATACGCGAAATGAATTTTAAAAACTTTTTCACAAAATATGTTTTACCGCAACCGGTCGGACCACAAACCATAGCCGTCCAGGGATGTTTCCACCTCACGTCCATATCGATGATTGAATCAAATTTCGATACTGCTGTTGATGATAAAGCCTTTATTTTCCAGTTATATATTTTTTACATGAAGATAAAATATTTTTAACTTTTGTAGCCATAAGGTAGAGAGCCGTATTCGTCGTCGCGTCTTCGCTTGACGCTCGACGGTTTACAAGATTTTATTTCAGGCCGTGTGACCACGTGATGAAACGCCGTACGCCTAATCGCATTGTAGTGCAGTACAATTGGTTCTTCTCTCTCGCCCATTACAAAGGAACGTATCGACTAATAATTGATCAGTGAGTTATTTGCAAAATTTAGTGTTATGCCTTTGACTTTACAAACCTCGCTCTCCGTACCGTCAGAAGTACGTACTATAAACGAGTAAAATTTAGGGCCACCCGAAATAAACGACTTGATATAGCTACCGGAGCCGTAAGAACTCAGCTCATCGGTTAAATCTCCTAAAAGTTGACCAATAGGCGGTTCGTATTCGCCCGGCTCATTCTTTGTCACGTAAATTACAGAGTCCGTATCACAGTACAATGCACGACGACCCAAGCGCTCGAGGTAACTGTACAGCTTTAAGCGGGCCTGAGCTGTCGTATACGCCGCGACAACAGTGTTCGCTATACCGGAAGGTATCACAGCATCGTCACTTTTAATATAATTCACATATAGTATTTGATTATTTACAGGGAGAATACCCGTGATCTCGTATTCGGGATTCGTCAACAACTCCATGAGTTTTTCACGCGATGAAACTATCACAGTCTGCGGTAGATTTTCCCGCTGCCCAAACTTTCCCCAAAATGAATTCAGGCAGAGCTTAGCCACCGATCGTAACCCCGGATTTTTCGCTATAGACCCACGATCCAGCTTAATACCTTCAGACTGCTCGAAATCAGTGAGATACCGTTCTTGCGCGACAGAGTCCTCCTCCATATTGCTTTCGGGCTATCCGCTGGCTTCTTGTTTGATTTTTAAAAACGTGTTAATGTACTCTACAAAAAGGCCCCCCTCCCTCGTATCTCTATTATATTGTGTTATCTCGTATTGCCAGATTTCAGAGATGCACGTGATTTCGTACCCACACGACACAGCTTTTCGCAATTCGTCGACCACCCACGTACCCTCGAATACCCTCTCTGCAGGATCGTCGTGTGTACACTCTACCAGACTCATAGCCTCGCTACAACTACGACACAGAGCGAATAACAGACGATGATGCATACGCACTGGCAGTACAGGGTGATAAAGATTCCTCGGCGGCAATACAGTACATTTGACAAGCCCTTCGATACGCGTGAGATCAGTGTTATCAGGACCCGTCAGCTCCATACATTCATCACCCACATAAACTTTCGGATGGCCTACGGGGTATTTACCATACTTACAAATGTATGGGTATAACGAGCAAACGTCCACGTATCTTATCTGCTCTGTATCTTTTATGTCGTAGAGCGTTACCATATTTTCTGTACGGCCGCCGAAGAACGCATCGCGAGGGTTGAGGGGCTGTGGTGTAACTAAAGTGTGATTCTCCACGAATGCGCGCATTTCCTCATTTTGTTTTAACATACCGTCAAATTCGCATTCCCAAATTTCCGTTAGCATGTAACCAGACGCTCGGATTCTATTACTTATTGCGATAGTTTTCTCTAGACGCTCGTCCATTGACACTCCGTCGCTTTGCCGACGATGCCTATTCACGAGGAAACAGCGCTGACACCCGTGCCAGTAGCAGCCGTGGAACTGTAATACATGTGCATTGTCAGGGGTCTCGTAGTAGCCGTCTACCAATAGATTCTGCGGTAGTTTAAATTCGCGCGACCGGCCTGCGTGAATAATATTATGACCGAGCGAGTGCTCCATCCACACGAGCCACGACACTGCTTTTTGTGATTGATTGTGAGCCCATCTGTACCCGGTTGTCGGAATAATACCGATCGTGTCGTTGTTCAGAAAATTTTTTCGAAAAATACGAAAACAGGCTGATGCTATCGTCGTGCTCTCGTTGAAAGGGCAAACACCGCCACTGGTTATGAACATATCACGAAAAGCCATACACGCGCGTCTCAATATAGTAACATCCATCGAACAGTAGCTGACAATTTCTTTCGCAAAATCGAACAGATAATTGGCGTCTTGCAGCTCGCGATGCCATGCAAGTAATTTCTCGCGCTCCGCTGTACGCATGGTGTCGGGAGAATAAAACTCTAGAGGAGGCAGGGGCCCCACATAATTTTGATTTTCCGGAATATTGAACAGATGTGGGAAAGTTCCTTTCACAATCGTACCTGTTAGCCCAAAGGCCTTGGGTAGCGCGCTCAAAGGCATATGAAAGTAGTGCAAGCTGTCAAGAAACACTAATTGTCCAAGCCTCATTGTAATAATCTTCGTGCCATTCATTATCAGCGAGGGAAGTCGCGTTTTTTTCTCCTCAATTAGATAGCGTAGAATGAATTGCGCGTCAAACCCTCCTGCGTTATGAGCGATTACAATCGTGCGCGAAAACCCCCCTACAGTCTGCATAGCTAACTCCACAAGCTGACCCACGGGATTATGTTTGAATACGAATTCGTGGATGCCGCAATGTTCGCACGGATCGGCCATAGAATCATTGTTACAACACATTGAACAAACGCGTTGGGCAACACAGAGACTCGGTTCGTGAACGAATGTGCTCGCATCGCCTTTCACAGATGTGCACTGCTGCGTTTCAAAATCATAGAAAATAAAGATATTTTTCGAATCTGTAGAGCCGCCCCGTATTGGTTGGATAAAACACAGATGATTAAACGGCTGCACCGTTCTACATATTTTGCAGAAGCCTATGCCGCATACATTGTAACCGTTTTTCGCCCCACCAGAATTTACCCAATCGAGACGGCTACAAAACTCGTCTCACTCGGCCTTAAGGGCGCCAGCCGCGAGAGCGAGAGCTCTCGCGACAAAATTTTAATTCTAAAGTCGAACGAGAGACGAGAGCGACCCGGTGTCACTCAGCCTTGGGAAATGGTAGAGGGGGTGGTTCGGTTGCCTCCGCGAGGAGGAAACAGAGATCGAGACGAAATAGACGGGAACTCCAAAGATATTTTATTATAACGAATATCGAGAGCGTGGTCGAGAAGCGACTAGCGTGCACGCTCGTTCCCCTAATAGCTCAAAATATTCACAATAGAAGAACAACAATAATTCGTAACTTAGTTCGGTAACATAAATTCGATAACAGTTAATCGGCGGTGGACACCGTTCGGAATCTCGACGCTCGCGGACACGACAAACGTGGATCGCAGCCACGGAATCTTTCGCAGCAGATTTTTCTTAATCAGCCCGATAGCAGCGGGAGTACGCGGAATCTCATAAAATCGAAACGGGAATATATATAATAAGAAATGGGAAAAAGAAACAAATCGGAAAAAGAAATATAGAATAGTAACTTAGAAAAAGAAATACGTCGGAAAAGAAATATAAACTAAGAAATCGGGAAAAGCTAAATTATGAATGAATCGTAAGAAAATTGATATCGGCAGAAACTAAATTATATTATGGACTCGCACGAGGCGCAAACTATGGTATGAAATAAAAGGTTAACGAGAACCTTCCAGGCAAATTATGTAACGGAAACTAGATGAAATTAGAAAACATGGATGTTACTGAATTTTACCCGAGAACAAATTCCGCGTTTCGCGCGCGAAGGCGTGCCGTCCCCACGATAACGAGTCGAGTTTGCTCTATTCTAACTCTAGCCTCAAACCGAATACGTGCGACGATCTCACCGGTTTATGTTGCAGTTGCGGGAGCTTCTCGAGTTGTCCTCGGCCAGAAGTCCCACTTCGCGTTTGACGAGATGTCGGTATTCTCGCGAGACGTTAAGCACGGATCGGCAGCGGTCACGACGTCCTTCCTCCTCGGGGGCCTACGCTTGAGTCCCCGAGAAAAGTAACGCTCTCGCGATCGCGGGTCCTTTTTCCCCCCACCCTATGCCTATCTTCGTTTCGCCCTCTGCTCTATTTGTCCGAGTTCCCCGAATTACGGAGATCTCGCGCGGTTCTTTGAATTCCCTCGCGTTCGGGATATCGTGAACGCGAGGGGTCGAGTATGCTCGTGGTAGGAGGTGAATCCACGGGCGTCGGTGCGCGCAGGCACGGGAACTTCGGTAAGACGAGCGAGGTGACGGCATAGCGACGAGCCGGACGCTGTAGATCTCTGTAGTTGGTGGCTCGTCGTGTCACGGCGGCTTCGGAGGGTGGAGGGCCCGTTGTCGGTAACGTCGCGCGCTACGTCGGTAGCGGTGCGACTGGACGGTGAGAGGCTTAGCGAGGCTCCAGCCTGCTGATTGTGCGAGTGACTGCGGCGAGGTCGGTAGCGAGGCTCCAGCCTGCTGTTGCTGAGTCCCGCGGTGAGATCGGTAGCGAGGCTCCAGCCTGCTGACGGTCGCTGGGGCGTCGAGAGGTTCTTGCGGCGGTTGCAACCGCCGTACGCTCGGGAGAAATTGCTCGAAAAAAAATAAAATAAGACGGAAATTAATCGTGGGCACGGTTCGCTCGCGATTGACCCTGTCTGTCTGCCTGGAAGGGACTCTTCCCGGGAGAAAGCGTGCCGTGTGCCGTGCCGATACGCGCGAGAGTCTGAGATCTGGCTCTCTTTGTGACGGGAGCAGAAAAGTCCCGTCACAACTCCTCCCCCCCTACGGTAAGGCCGTCCTCGGCCGTATGAGACCGTGGCACAGCTCGGGAGGCAATATTTATGGCTCGAAATTTCGCGGGACGGCACGTCCTCGCACGGGCAATCAGACAAGGTCACCAAGGCGTACGGTGACAGAAAAGAACAATATGGCATGCGGTAACTTAGCGAATAGTGACCCGCAAGCGGATCCAACGCGTCGCATGCATGGACAATATACGAGAACGAGCACAATTACCTGGTAGTCTCCACTACCCCTTCGTCTCCACAATTCCAGGAATGGGAGTGGGAAGGGGTGGTAGTCAATTCGGTATCTGTTGAGGTATGTTTATCTTTATTTCTCGTCTCCCGTGGGCGAGGTCGATCGAAGTGGGCGATACATGGCCTCTGGGTTGGCGTCCCGAGGTAATGAATAAGATACTATATAATGAAAAGAAAAAAAAAAATTAACCTAGTGAGTAGGGACCCAAAAAAAAGGAAAAGAAAGAAAGGAGAACGAGAGAAGGAGCAATAGAAGGAGGGATGAGAAAAAAAAGAGATTTAAAAAGGATAGGGAGAAAAAAAAATAAAAAAAATAGTTTATTGGGGCGAGGTCGACCGTCCGGGCTTTTCCCCACCGAGGGGTGTCGCGGGAGCGGGCTTTCGGTCCTCCAGGACCCGGCGGAGACCTTCGGCGGAGCGTTGCCTTTGGACCGCGAGGCAGCCTAGGCTTTTCCAGTGTTCTGCGCACCGGGGGCACTTATTCACGCGGAACCCGATTTTTCCGCAGACGTAACACACGTCGACGTCAGTGCGTTTCGGGAGGTCGCATTGACCCCGATCGTGCCCCTCCTCTCCGCAGTTCCAGCACTGCCGGCTGGGGCGTTCTGGTGCTGGACGCGGTAGCACGGGCGGCGGTGGTCTTGCTGACGGAGCTGGTGTCCACTTTCTCGGGACCGGGACCCTCTTCGGTTTGGTGGTGGCTCCCGTCGTCGGGGTAGCCGGGATCGGCTCCCACACAACCCGGGGAGGAGCTCCTCCCCCCGGGTATACCGTGACCATGCGTCCGGGTTGGTCGATTAGCGGTGCCGAGGAGGCGACCGGCTTTCCGGCGGCTGGCTCATCGTTGGTGGCTTCGGCCGCTTTCGGCGGGTCGGCCGACGTGGTGGCCACCTCCGGGCTCTTCATCGGAGTCGTCGTGGGGCCACCGTACCTCTGAATCTCCTTCCACACGCCCCAGAGGTCGATGGAGCGCTTGGCGACGGGAGCGGGTGACTCGCCGGGCGGTGTCGGCGGCGTCGGGTGATCGGGTGTCGTCGTCGGGGTTCCCGGGCCGATGTAACGGCGTCCCCGCCAGGCTCCTCGTTCGGTGTGGCTCATCGTGGTTGGCTTCTTCCGGACCGGTATCCTGTAGCGGAGGAAAATAAGCACGTAAGTCTTTGACAGCCACGATATGGGTTTTTCTCGACTTAGGGTCTTCGATCTCGTAGACCCCTGGCGAGAGAACAGTACGGACGCGGAAGGGTCCTTCAAATCGCTTAAATAATTTGGCGGCTTGATTTTGGGCCGCCGAGGACAGAATCCGTTGTCTTCGGAGTACTAGATCTCCTGTATCGAAAGTTTGTTCGCGATGATGTTTGTTGTACTGGGCTGCTTGCCGTTGGTACGCTTCCTCAAGGTCGTGTGAGACTTTGACCCGTACGTTCTCGAGATCTCGCATACGCTCGGACCATTCATCAGGCGGTAACGGGAGGACTTCGACGTCTCCTTCTTCGCGCCGCCGGTAGAAATTATGCGGCTTGGGTTCCCGACCGAAATTCAGGTACGCGTCCGTATTGTTTATCAACGAGTGAAAGGCGGTATTAAAAGCGAATCGGAACTCGGATAGGTGTTCGTTCCACGCGCGGTGATCGTTCTCGATGAACGACACTATCATTGTTTTTAATACCCGATTTACTCGTTCGACCGGATTTGCCTGCGGATGATACGGTGGCGTTCGCGAGATGTGAATTCCCCGGTCGGTAACTAACGCGTTCAGATGATTATTCGCGAACTCGGTACCGTTGTCAGTTAACAAAACTTGAGGAGTTCCCCAGCGCGAAAATATTAACTCCTCGAGAGCTTCGCCGATTTTCTTCCCGTTCGCTTTTCGTAGCGGACAACATTCGACCCACTTCGTGAACAGGTCTTGTATCACGAGAACGTACGCGCAACCCGAATGGCTTTTCGGTAGCGGGCCCATAATATCTGCGGCTACGACCGTCCACGGTTCGTCGACGATTCGACGACCCATTAACCCGATGGGCGGTAGCTGTTCCGCCTTCGTGCGTTGACACACACCGCAGTGACGTACGTGTCGAATTACGTCGCGGATCATTCCGGGCCAGAAATACGAATTAAAAATTCGGGCGTAGGTTTTATCGACGCCTAGGTGTCCGGCCTGCGGAGCATCGTGATTTTCCCGGAGGACTTCCGAACGGGAGGCTTGTGGAACGACGAGTTTCCACTCCGAATAATCACCTTTCGGTAGCACGCGGCGTTTCGTACGGCGGTGGACGTAGAGCCGGTTCTCGATTATTTTCCAGTTCGGAAATCGATTAGGCGCGGTCGCGACAGCGTGGATTTTTCTCGAGTACCAGCGATCGGCGAGAGCGTCGATCGGTTCGCGTTCTACTAATTCTCCCCCCGTAATGCCTGGTACGAGAGCGAGTGACGCGAGATCGACGGTATCGGGAACGTTTTCGGCCGAGGGTGGTTGTCCTTCGAACATCCGAGAGAGGGCATTGGGTACGTGATTGAGCGCACCCTTTCGATGCACAACCTCGAAATCGTATTGGGCGAGCTGTAAGGCCCAACGCGCTAACCTCCCAGCGGGATCTTTTAACGTTTGTAACCACCGAAGGCTGTGATGATCGGTTATCACTGTGAAGCGGTATCCCTCGAGATAAGCTCGGAATTTTCGTATTGACCATAGAATGGCTAGGCATTCCTGTTCTGTCGTCGAATAATTCCGTTCGGCCGCGGAGAGGGCTCGGCTCGCGTACGCGATCGGGTGTTCGACGCCATCGATAGATTGGGTGAGTACGGCGCCTAAGCCGCTCATACTCGCGTCCGTCTGAAGCGTGAACTTCGCGTTGAAATCGGGACACGAAAGGGTTGGAGGATTGATGAGAGCTTCGCGTAATTTTTCGAACGCTAACTGTTGTTCGGTTCCCCATATCCATCGCTGGCTCTTTTTCGTGAGCTTCGTAAGGGGTGCTGCGATTTCCGCGAAATGGGGGACGAATCGACGGTACCACGAGGCCATACCGAGAAATCGTCTCAACGGCTTTATGCTCGTGGGCGCGGGAAAATTTCGTATAGGCTCGGTCTTTTCCGGGTCGACCTGTAGACCGTGGCGGTTTACGCGGAAGCCGAGATATCGCACTTCCGGACAGCAAAACTCGCACTTGTCAGGGTTAATTAGCAAGCCGGCTCCCGTGATCGTATCGAAAACTCGTTTAAGCCACGCGAGATGCTCCTCGAAGGTCTCGGTTACGATAATAATATCGTCGAGGTACGCGAACGCGTGAGGCTCCATGTCTGGCCCGATCAAGCGGTCTAAGAGGCGTTGGAAGGTCGCGGGAGCATTCGTTAGACCGTACGGCATACGCGTGAATTGGAAGAGACTGCGCTGTGGTACGGTAAACGCCGTGATCTCTCGCGACTCCGGGCTTAACGGGATCTGATGGTAAGCCTGGCTTAAATCGAGCGTAGAAATATATTTTGCCGAACGCAACCGATCGAGAATTTGGTTCATATACGGGAGCGGGTAGGCGTCCTTTTTCGTGACCCCGTTAACCTTACGAAAATCGAGGCAAAACCGGTAGGTGTTATTCGGTTTCTTTACCATAACGATCGGTGTGGACCAATCGCTGTTCGAGGGCTCTATGACGCCCGCTTCGAGCATCCGGTCGACCTCGGCATTCATCGCGTCGCGGATTATCGGGGTTACGGGATAATATCGCTGTTTAATCGGCACGCTATCCCCGACATCGATATGATGAACAATTAAACCGGTGCGTCCCGGCGCAGCGCGCAGCTTCGGAAGCTCGTGATTGAGGAACGTCGAGAGCCGCTCGCTCTCACTACGCTCGAGATCGGAAATGCCGAGGAGAATATTCGCGTGTGCGGCCGAGTCGCTTCCCATAAATTTAAATTCGCGCGAACTATCGCCGCTGAAACTCCATACGCGCCGAGCGTGATCGACGACGATCTCGAAAATGCTGAGGGTGTCTAAGCCGAGTAGTAACGGTACCGGTAGGGACGGAAATACGCGGGCTACGATGGGCCGCTCGCGTTCCTCGAGTGTTACGGTTAGGTCGATTTCCTCGTCGCATGTAATTTGGCCTCCGTCGGCGATAGTCGCGGAGGCTGGAGGTACGCTCCGGGGAAGATATCCCAGCTCGGTAGCGATCGCGAGTCCCCCTCTGCCGAGGTACGTGCTTGTAGACCCGCTGTCTACGATCGCTGGCACGAGGTGTTCCCCTAATTTGACCACGACGAGTAGTACCATTTTATTACGCGAGCTTCGAAGCGGACTACAGAAATATTCCGTTAATAATTTTGGAAAGTCCGGGAAATCATTTACAGTCGGGAACGCATTCGAGGAAGTCGGTATCGATTTTTCGGGAGCCACTGTCGCGTTCACGGGTGGCCCCGGGACGCGTTTCCCGAACACTCATGATCGTCTGTGGTTCGCGCATCCTTTTTCCCGCATCGGTAACAAAAGACGGTTTTCGGAGCGAGGCATCCGATCGATCGATGTCCCTCTTTCCCGCAATTCCAGCAGGTCAACTCTTTCTTCGCGCCGGCGTCGCGTGTCTCGGTTCGTCCCGGCGTGGGTGAGCGGTGAGCTACCGAACGGTATGTCCCCGGCGGCGTTTTCGACCGCGGCGCGGGAGATCTGGCCCGATCCCGTTCGTCGGGATAATGTACGCGTCGTGTCGCCGAATCGGAGCGCGAAGATGGTTGACGTCCGTTGTACTGAGGGGCCGACCGGCCTGGCGATTGATATCGCGAACGCTCATCCCGCCTGTCCTCCCGTCGATCCGGTGTGCGCGCTCGATAATTGTTCCGATCGTCGCCTCTCTCCGGAGTGCGACCGCGGTAACCCTGTCGATCGGCGGAGGGTGATCGTTCCCCCCTAGGCGCGTCGCGAGAGTCTGGACGTCGCGAGCGCTCGGAGCTGGGCGCGCGCGCCTCCCCGAAAACCGCGTAATTCGCATCGCTTCGTCGCTGGTATGAACGCGACGGCCGGTACGCGAGATCGGGGAAGGCCGATCGTTCCGGCGGTGGAGGCGGCTGATAATACCGATCAGCCTGGTAACTGCGCTCTACCCGTACCGCGATGCGTTCGAGATCGGTGAACGAATGAAAATCGTTGCGCCGAATCGCGATTTCTAACCGCGGTAACATATTTCGATGCGCGTAATCTAGCTGTTCGCGTAACGAGAACGGCGGAACTACTCGGTCGAGTAACGCTCGGAGACACGTCAGAAAATCCACGGTATCTTCCCCCTCTCCCTGGGTACGGCGTAATAATTCCTCGCGAAGCGTGAATTGTAGATCGGGATCGCCAAACCGAGCCAGAAAAACGTCCTCGAATTCCCGATAGCTGCGTATGCGCGCTCGCTCCCCGCGGTACCACGTGAGCGCGATCCCTGTCAAAACGAGTGGTATACAGGGGAGTAGATCGGCGTCCGAGATTGGCACGATCTCGCGCGCTTCTTCGATGCGCGTGAGGAAGCCCATGGCGTCCTCCCCCCTTCGACCCGAGAACCGCAGGTCCCATTTTCGCAACATGTCGGCGACCGAACGCGAATTGTTAAATCCCGAGAAATTCTGCGTATATTCCCGGGTACGCACGGGAGACGAATGGCCTTGAGGCGGAGGAAAATCCCGATCGAAATTATTATTAGACGGAGGATCGCGCGGTAGATCAAAATCGCGGTGTCGTCGCTCGAGAGCGTTCGGGTTCGCTCCTTGCCTCCCCTCGGGAGGGCCAGTCGGTCGCGGCGGCGGGGGTAGTCCCTCGTCCGCCGGTATCGCATTCACAGGCGGAGGCGCCTGGTCGTTTCGGGGCACGGGATTCGCGAGAGGTGGCCCGTTATTATTCGGTGGAGCGCGAGTATTGTTACCGACATTCGCGACTGCTCCTGCCGGATCGAGAGAAATTAAAAGGCTCGACAAGAGTCGATCCCGCAACTCGTTCGCTTCTCCAACGATCGAGAGTCCGCGTTGTTGCAGCTCGGTACGGAGACGATCAGCTGACAGGTCGATCTCGTGAACCATCTCCATGGGCCCTGTGTCACTGGTGCCGTGCGCCATCCCGATACTCGCGAGAGACGAAGTCCGTGTGGCCTCGGCGCGACCCGAAATTACCCGAACGCGCGACTGGCGTATCTCGCGCGGGAGCTCGAAATCGGTTCCGTCGACGCTTACCCCCACTCACACTCGCGGACACTTGCACTCGCGAGCACTGTAACGCGAACGCAACACTTCCGATGACAGCTCGCGGGATGTTACGCGAAGGGATCGCGAAATTCTTTTATTGACCGTCCAGAAGCCGATGGGTATGGCGTATGTCCTTGGCCTCTGTGATTGTTATATCCGGGGAGGAAAAAGGAAAACTTGTAGAAGAGGAAGAAAAAAAATAAGAGAAAAGAAAGAGAACAGGGGAAGGAGGGAGAAAAAAAAAGAAGAAAAATAGAAGTATTACAGAAGGAAAGGGAAAAAAAAGATTAAAAGAAAATAAAAAAATATATATATAAAATAATTAACCAAAATTAATTAATTCGAAAAAAACAAAAAAAAATGTTTAAGGGAATAAAAGGATAACAAAGATAAATACGGATAGAAAGAAAATAATTAAGAACAAAAAAAAATATAATTGATAACAACAAAAGAAAAGAATTATTAATAACAAAAAAAAATTTTATAATAACCAGGATTAAACCGGAAAACAATCAAAAAAAACTTTCGGAAGTGTAGGGAGAGTCCGAAGGGACTGTAGAAGAGAAGACAATAAAATAATCAAATAGAAGTTACCCGACTGGATAGGTGTCGGTAACGTAGGGACCCGACGGCTGCTCGCTGTCCCGGGAGCACGTGCTCACGGTGTCCCGAGAACTGTCGCAAGTCAGCGGCCCACACAAGAAAAATATAGTTACGATCCCGAATAATTCGGGCTTCCTGAAATATTATTTCTCGAAGAACATTTCTCGCGAGCAAGGCAATTCGGAAACGAGATTATACTCGACAAGGCCGCTGCTACCGAGTCGAGAACGTAAACACGGGAGCACCGAGCAGGAACGGCCGACCACTTGTTTGGAGAGAGACAGCGATAGCGGCTCGACGGTACCCGGGCGTACGGCTCGTATACGATCGTCGCGAAAACCGACGATCGTTGTGCGAAATTTTTGCCACGTTATTCGCTCACTAGAAATGTTCCTCGATGTACAGGATATGATAGGATGGTATAAAGATAGGAGGAATCGTTACCTGGTGTTACGGTAATCCAAGAAATCCTCCTAGCGTTCGTCTTGCACGGGAGCGTAGCACGTTGCGGCGTAACTTAGCACGTGTTGACTCACAACCACACAGCAGCGTACTGAGCGTCTACCGACGACTCGAGTCGCGCTCGTGCGGCTTCGGCTACGCTCGGGAACGCTGGTCGCCTCGCCGGTTTCGGCGACGACGGTCAAAACAAAAGATACCAACGGACACTGACCAAAATCATGCAAACAAATATATCAACCACACAAGTACTCAAATTATTTCACACAGGTAGCGAGAGCTTGGACCCGAACAAAGTCGTTCGCGCGTTACCGATATTTTTCGTATTTCGCTCGGGATCTTATCTCTGTTTCCCCTGGGGCTAATTTTTCGCGGATTTTTAATTAAATGAATTTAACGCCGTCGAGCCCCACGTTGGGCGCCAAATTTGTAACCGTTTTTCGCCCCACCAGAATTTACCCAATCGAGACGGCTACAAAACTCGTCTCACTCGGCCTTAAGGGCGCCAGCCGCGAGAGCGAGAGCTCTCGCGACAAAATTTTAATTCTAAAGTCGAACGAGAGACGAGAGCGACCCGGTGTCACTCAGCCTTGGGAAATGGTAGAGGGGGTGGTTCGGTTGCCTCCGCGAGGAGGAAACAGAGATCGAGACGAAATAGACGGGAACTCCAAAGATATTTTATTATAACGAATATCGAGAGCGTGGTCGAGAAGCGACTAGCGTGCACGCTCGTTCCCCTAATAGCTCAAAATATTCACAATAGAAGAACAACAATAATTCGTAACTTAGTTCGGTAACATAAATTCGATAACAGTTAATCGGCGGTGGACACCGTTCGGAATCTCGACGCTCGCGGACACGACAAACGTGGATCGCAGCCACGGAATCTTTCGCAGCACATTTTTCTTAATCAGCCCGATCGCAGCGGGAGTACGCGGAATCTCATAAAATCGAAACGGGAATATATATAATAAGAAATGGGAAAAAGAAACAAATCGGAAAAAGAAATATAGAATAGTAACTTTGAAAAAGAAATACGTCGGAAAAGAAATATAAACTAAGAAATCGGGAAAAGCTAAATTATGAATGAATCGTAAGAAAATTGATATCGGCAGAAACTAAATTATATTATGGACTCGCACGAGGCGCAAACTATGGTATGAAATAAAAGGTTAACGAGAACCTTGTAACAGGAGCAGATTCCTCGTACAATTATTCCCGTATTTGTGCGCCTCCTTATGAGGAAAATGCACTTACACGGAAGGATTCGTGGACTCGAGCGTTAAGGAATTATAGGTTGGCGTGTCAGAGACGATTTTAACGTTTAAATAATGGGCTTTATTGGTCCAATTACAAGTTTCGATCTTGATTAACCCTTTTTCTGTTCGGTTTGAACCCTGTTTACTAGATGCCTATATCTATTTTCGGAGCAATTACAGAAGTGGTTCCTTCGGAACCAAAAGACTGAACAATAAATATCAATTTCGTCCACGCACTGGTTTCTCCTTCACTTATTGTCTCTAGTTATTGCATCCTTTTATGGCTTCAAGGTGATATTTTAATCGAAAGAGATTTATTCCGCGTGAACCGCACCTCGCATGCGCGGTTGGCTTCTCGGTCGACGCGACGTCCAGCTGGCCGCTACGCTCGACTGTCTCGTGGTGACGTCACGGCACAGCGATCGCCTGTGACAGCTTGCTCACTTCGCGATTTGCAATTGGCGTTAATTTGTGACTTGGGCGTTTTTACCTGATTTTGATGGTCTAGGAGCCTTCAGGGGAAGTGAACTAAACCCTGGACATGACTTTTTTGGATCCTTGGAGTCGTAAAATGCGTCTGATCCGACCTTGCAGCGTCCTGACCGGTCACTTTGGTCACTTTACCGCTCGCTCCAATTGACACTTTCAGTGGCTCACGTCACTTGCGAGTCTTAGTCAGTCTTGCACACTCGTACTGTCCTAAGTTCCCACTCGGCACCAATGTCTAAGTCCGACTTTACACCTTGATTATATGTCCTTTTGGCACGAGAGTTATATGGAGAAGTGTCGCACAATTTATAAGTCTAAATCGTCCCCGATTTCTATAAGTTCGGGCCAGCACAATTTTCACAAATTCAAATCAGCACGGATTTATAAGTCCAAATTGTCCTCAGTTTTATAACTCCTTTTTCGGTGCACAATTTATAAGTTCACTTGGCACGGAAATTTATAAGTCCTTTTTCGACACGAATTTTATAAGTTCTTTTTCGGCACGAATTTTATAAGTTCTTTTTCGGCACGAATTTTATAAGTTCTTTTCCGGCACAGATTTTTCTAAGTCCGAACCGCACAAATTTTATAAATCCGAACGGCACAATTTTTATAAGTCCACAGTTGCACAAAATTTATAAGTCCTTTTTGGCACTGTTTCACTTTTCTCGCTTTTCACTTTTGTTCACTTTTCACTTTTCCTTTGGAGTTGGCCGATGATAATGTAGATCGTTTACTGATTGATTGACTGCCGAAATCGCCGTCCTTTATACCCCGATTTCTGACTCCCACTCCGTCGGTTTGGCAGATTTCTGGCGGACTCGCGTCTGCGTGCGGTCGCCTGATTCTTAATTTTCTGATTGGCTAAGGGCCTTGTTCCTTCTTTGCCCTCCAATCCTGAGTCGGTACAGTAGTGACGATCTTCCGGTGTTATCCATCGAGCTAATCGTGTGCTCGGTCGGTGCCGTGTGCAAACGGGAGTCTCGTCATCCCTATCCAATCAGCGAGGCCGATTTTCCCTCGCTTTTGCCTTTCTCCGACCTTGAGCTTGCTTTCTCCGCAAGCCCGCTCGGCAGCGCCGCGGTGCCCCCGAATCCATCGTATGGCGCGTACGCGTCGCTTCGGTATCGATCGAGCCGCCGCTCGATCCCGTCGGATGGCGCCACTTGGCTCTCCGCGGGCTTGTCCGACGGCTGCTCGGCATCTCGCTGGACGGACCGCGTCTCCCGGGCTCTCGCGGTGTGACGTCACCGGGGCCACACGGGGGATCTTAATATGTAGGGGAGTCACATTCTCCCCCACATTACTGTTGGGACTCGTCTCGGGTCCCAACAGTCATGTCCTTTTTTTTTTTTTGTTTTTTTTTTTTTTTTTTTTTTGCTCTTACTTATTTCAATGATGTTGTTATTTTATTTATTTTATTCATTTTATTTATATTATTTATTTTATTTATTTTATCTATTTATTTGTTTTCTTTGTACCCTTTTCTTTTATTTCTTAGTCATATCCTAAATTGTCTCTTCTTACCCTATTCTTAATCCTGTCTTAATCTATCTTATTCGATTCTTAATTCTATTCTTGACTCTTCTCTGAATTATTTTTCTACTTTCTATTTTTAATTTTCTTCTTGATTCTTTTTATTTTTGTTTTATTTTTGATTCTATCATTTCTTATCTCCCCAATTTATCCTGTATTAACCCTAGTTATTTTTCTATACTATTCTTAATATATTCTTAATTCTACTCTCCGTTCTTTTCTCAATTTCTTATTTCTTTTCTTGCTTCTTCTTAATTCTTTTCTTACTTCCTCTTAATTCTAACTTGTCCGCGTCTTAATTCTCCTCGTAATTTTATTTTGTGCTTATCTTTTTATTCTGTTCTTAATTATTTTTCTATTAAACTCTTACCTATAATCTCGGCTTATTTTTATCTATGTTTTTCGTTTAGCTTTCTTAATTTCTTATTCTCCTGTTACTATTGTCTTATTCTTAATTCTATCTTATTCTAGTCTTAATCCTATTTTTGATTTTTTTTTTTTTTTTTTTTTTTTTTTTTTTTTTTATTCTCCTTAATTATTTTATTTTTCTTTGATTATTCTTTTATTTCTATTTATTCTTATTTTATCTTTATTTTTGTTTTTATTCTCTATTCTTACTATTTTCTTTTTCTGATTTTATTTCTTAGTCCTTTCTTAATTATGTTCCTATTTTATCCCTAATGGTTTTCCTAGACTATCCCGAATAGTTCCTTATTCTTTTCTTAATTCTATTCTTAATCCTATTCTTAGTTCTATCTTTGCTCATTTCTGGTTCTATTCTTATTCTACTCTTAATCGTTTTAATTCTTTCTTTATTCTATTGTTACTATCTCTTATTCTATCCCTCTTATTTCGTTCTCGGGCTATTCGGAGTCCTCTGTCTTATCGGTTATCTTCGCACTCGCCCTTTTGATGGTAACGTTTCAAAAGGCTTGAGTGGAATCTCCCGCGCAGTTTCTTTGTCTCCGGGGCCTCGATAATGTACGTCGCGAGTCCCACGCACCTTCCGATTCGATACGGTCCTTCGTAAAGGGGCATGAACTTTGCGGCGACTTGGTCGTTTTGATTCGACACGTTCAAAGCCTTAACGAGAACCAAATCGCCTTCCTCGTAGGTGGTCATCCGGTGGCACTCGTCGAATTTTTCGGCCCTTCTCCGGCCCTTCCGTAATATCCGCTGCTGTACGAGTTCGAGTTTTCTCGCGTAATCGACCATTTCCTCTGCTTTTTCCCTCAGCGCAGGTATCCAATTTTTCCACGGACGATGCGGGGGTTTCTTTGTCTGTAGTTCCCTCGGCGTATATTCCGTTGTATCATGGGGCGAGTCATTTATGCAATCTTGTATAATCGGCACCCACCGTGCCCATGCCGTATGTCGGTCGGTTAGCAAGGTGCGGAAAAATCGTCCGAGCTCTCGATTTACTCGTTCAACGATATTTCCTTGCGGGTGCCGAATCGACGAAAATACTCCTTGTATCTCCTCGTCCTCCAGCCATTTTTTCCATGCCTTTGCGGTGAACTGCGTTCCATGATCAAATTGGATCCTCTTCGGTTTTCCGTACTTCGGAATATAGTCCGTGCTGAGCTTTTTAATTACCGTTTTGGTGTTTGCCTTTCGCATCGGATACAAAGTGACGAACTTTGTAAACGCGTCCAGCGTTACCAAAATATGGCGCACTCCCCCGGTTGACATTGGTAATGGGCCGTAAAAATCGATGGAGAGTAAATCTCCCGGCCCTTCGGGTACGATAGTTTGCATATTTGCATAACTATTTTGCACCGCACATTTTGTTCGCTGACACGTGTCACAGGTAGCGAGCTGGTGCCGGATGCTTTTCGCAAACCGAGGATAGGCGAAATCCTCGTTCAACATCTGAAATACCTTTGTGGCGCCGACATGTCCGTACATGACGTGGCACTCCTCGACAAGGATTTCTTTTATTTCTTCCGGCAACGCCACCTTCCATTGTCCCGTCTTCGCAGCTCTCTGCAGAACTCCTTCGCTGATTCGGTAATTTTTCGGATGGTTCTCCGTGTCTTTGTCATCTCCTAACAGAGTAATGATAGCGTTCAAATCCTCTTGATTTCTCTGTAGATTACCGATCGTCCTCATCTTTTGTGATAATGTCTTCGAAGGTTTTTGCGCGAGTGCTGCGATTATGATTTTTCCGGGCGCTGTTCCATCGGGCTCGTACGTGTGGTCACGGAGTCGACTTAGCGTATCGGCCACTTGATTAGATTTTCCCGGCCGATGTTCCACCGTTAAATCATAACCTTGCAGCAAGAGCGCCCATCTCAGAAGCCTGTCACTCGTGAATCGGCACGTTTTTAGAAACACCAGCGCTTTATGGTCGGTGATTATCGTTATCTTTGCTCCCTTAAGATAACTTTGGAATTTTTGGAGAGCCCAGACGATAGCGAGTAATTCTTTTTCCGAGGTAGTATAGCCAACTTCGGCTCCTTTTAGTGTCCGACTGGCAAATGAAATCACCCCGACTTCGCCATCTTCGTCGGTTTGTGACAATGTCGCGCCAAGCGCATAGTCACTTGCGTCCGTCGTCAGGGTATATGGCTTTGTTACATCGGGATGCTCGAGTACCACCGACTCGCAAAACAGCTGTTTCACTTTTCCGAATGCCGTTTCGTGGATATCTGTCCACTTCCAACTCGTCCCCTTTTTTAACAGCTCTAACAAGGGGACAGTTTCCTCAGCGTGTTTCCTCGTAAATTTCGTGTAGAAATTTACTAGTCCGAGAAATCCCCTCAGCTGTTTTATATTACGGGGACGGGGAAATTCTGTAATCGATTTCACCTTGTCTGGCTGCGGCAGTATCCCCTTCGTCGTCACGACGTGCCCGAGAAAATTCACTTCATTTCTAAAGAAATGAGACTTTTCCATTTTGAGAGTCATGCCATGTTCGCGGATTCTCGAAAATAATTGTCGGAGATGTTGTAGGTGTTTTCGAGTATCTCCCGACACCACTAACAGATCGTCCACGAAATTTACTATAAAATCTCCGGTGTTTCGAAGGACGATGTCCAGTCCCCGAACAAGCGCCGCGGTACTCGTTTTTAAACCGAACGGCGTAACCGTGAATTCATAGCATTTATTTTCGTGTCGAAATGCCGTGTATTTACGCGAATCCGGATGTAAGGGAATCTGCCAGAAGCTACTGGTCAGATCCAAGGTCGACATGACCTTCGCGCCTCCACATTTCTGGAAGATCTCTTCCGTCGGTAGTGCCGAGTCGTAATCGCCTTCGAGATGCTCATTCAATAGTCGTGCATCGAGACACAACCTGACGTCTCCGTTAGTCTTGATAACGGTTACCAAAGGGTTAATATAGGTACTGGTTGACCTTTGAATAACCCCTTGAGCGAGCATTTTATTAATCTCGTCCGTTACCTTTCCTCGGTACGCCATGGGAACCGGGTATGAGCGAGATACGAATGGTTTTTCGTCCTTCAGGACAAGCCGATGTTCGTATGCTTGCATCCGCCCTGGTCGTTTCCGAAATATGTCTCGATATTCGTAGACCAATTCCTTGAAGCTTCGCCGAGTCTCGATGTCGACGTCGGCGCATTCTCGAAGCTTTTCATCGACTTCTGATTCACGAAGACACTCTGAGGCGGGATCTCGTACTTCTCCACTCATAACGTGTCTCGTGACTTCGACTTCCGGTTCTTCTTCTTCACAAGTGCCTTCGGCTCGAGCGAGCATCGCTCTACTCTCCCCCATTTTCTTGTCCTCCTCGGGTATACTGCATGGGCTTTCCTCCATCTGCCAGTATCCTCCCACGAGGCGTCCGACGATTTTCTCTCTTACTTTTATCACCTTTCTATGCGTATCGACATAGACTCCGAGCCTGTCCATCCCGTCGATACCGAGGAGGACGGATCTTTGCAGCTTCGGGACCACCAACAGCGTAACGTCTCCCTCTGAGTCGTACACTTTCGCCGTGGCCATCACTTGCTGCTTGATCCTCCCTGAACCTCCCCCAAACGTTCCCACGACATTTATCGACGTTACAGGTAGAGTTGGACAATTTTTAAAGGCCTCCAAATTCTGTGAGTAAAACTCTTCAGAAATGCAGGAGACCTCGCTTCCGCTATCGACTAACGCACTGGCCAATGCCCCTTCGAGGCCGATCGGTACCTCCGGGCACATTGGTCGTGTTTCGTCGTAAATCGCGCCCTCTCCTGGCTGTGGCATATCGAGGAGGTACTCTTGCGGACTTTCAAAAATCGTTCGGACTCTTCTTTCGATTCTCTTGGGAATTGCACCTTGCCCGTTAGCGATGACGATTTTGCCCTTCGTCGTTGTCGGCACCGAAACCGATGTGGGCTCGAATTTGGGTTGACACTCCATCCTACCTCCCTCCGCGGCACTGATCTCCTCCTGATCTAGTCCGCCCTTTTTCTCCACCTTCTTAGGATTGGTCTCTCCCCCGTTCTTCGTTACCCCTTCTCGTTCTTCCGACAATTCGACATTACGGGCCGTCATTACCTCGGAGTTCGTCGCTTCTTCCCTCGAGTTTCTCGCTGCCTCTCTTTCTCTCTCTCTCTTTTTTCCTGTCGCTTTCGCCAGAGTTCGTCTTTTCGCCTTTTTCTTTCTTCTGCTTTCCTGTCTTTTTCTTCCATTAATTTCTTGTCCTTCCGTTTCTCTTCTTCTTTCTTCTTTTCCTCTTCTTTCTTCTTTTCTTCTTCTTTCTTCTTTTCTTCTTCTTTCTTCTTTTCTTCTTCTTTCTTCTTTTCTTCTTCTCGTTTTTTCTTTTCTTCTCCTCTCTTCTTCTCTGCTTCTTTTCTCTTCTGCTCTTCTTTCTTCTCTTCTTCTTTCCGTTCTTCTCTCTTTCTCTCTTCTTCATACTTTTTCGTCACCGTTGCGCCTCGTGGATTTCCGCTGTTCCTTACGGACGCAACGTTTACGCGTTTCCCTGGCTCGTGCCTGGGAAGTTCGTATTTATTCCGGGTCCCGGTTGCGTCGTCGGTGCCGGGGCTTGTGGCGGCGTCACGGGGTAAAATGGTGGCGGTACCGAAAAATTCGGAGTCGCCGCCGCGACCGGTGGTCCTTGCCACGGATTGGAAATTTGGGGCGGCCCTTGTGGTTGGCCGACAGTGACGTTCGACCACTGGCCCTGTTGGCCACCTCGATGCTGCCAAGGACGTGGTCCTCCCCCATTTCCCCGACCGTTTCCTCGGTTTGGACTATACCCATTGTTGCCTTGCCGGTCATTTCCGCGACTCGCGTTGACCGCTCCGCCGAGGTCGTTGCTCTCGAGTAATTCTATAAGTTCACTCACCCGATTGACGTTTCGGACGAGGATCGCTGTTCTTATGTTTTCGTCGAAATGCTTCGCAAGTCGGCGGATCGTCTCCGGGTCGCTTATCGGTTCACTCAGATCTCGAACATTTCCAATGACTCGGGTCGCGTATTCCGCCTTTGTGAGGCGTTGTCCCTCGACAAAGTAGGTGCCATACTCGAGGTGACGCTTCACCTTGTCTTGGAGTTCGCGACCCCAGTATCGTGCTCGAAAAGCTTCTTCGAACTGGGCGATATTTTCCACTTCCGGGGCTACAAGGTGCCACCAATCACGTGCTGTTTCGACCATGGCTTCGCCCATCATGCACCGAAATTCCGCACCCTCGGGCTCTATGGCGCTGAAATGGTCCTTGAGCGTTTTTAAGTACTGCATTGGGCGTTCCACACCATCGCCCTTGAATGTCGGGAGCCTTTTCGATGCCACGTACGCTTTACTGGCGTTTAATCCCCCGAACATGGTCGTACCGAGCGCCGATTGTGACGCGGTTCGGTTCGACATTGCCGCATACTCCCGGATTCTCTTCGCGTTTTCCTCTGCCGTCTGTAGGGCCCTTTTCGAGACTTTTGTAGCGCTCTCGAGTCGATCTATTAATTTAACGACAGTTACGTCGTGTGCCGCCAATTGCTCCCGAATATGTGTATTTATCGGCCGTTGCTCGTCGCGGATCGCTTCTCGCATCGACGCGATTTTGCCCTCTAATTCAGCCTCGCTCTCGCTTATTGCTCTCGAAAACCCCGTCAGCAGCACTTGCTGCGATTCCTTGGTTCGCTGAATACATGCCGACTCCAGGTTTGCCTGAGTGTTATTCATTTTTTCGAACTCTTTTTTATGTTCAGCTTTCATTTGTTTAATCGCCTGAAGAATCGCCCTGTTACTGTCGTCTTCGGTTTCTGCGGGGTTCTGGGACTCCGTACGCCTTTCCTTTTCGTTTTCGGCTGTCCGAGCGTCCGCATCGCTTGCTGGAGGGATGATCGACAATCGATTCATCTCCTTTTGTTTTCGGATGTTTCCCCCACTGATCAGCTCGTCTGCCGTCGTTGATTCCCAGGCGAGAGAATGGTTGGTGAGGTCCATGTCTGTCGTGCTGTCTCCGTGCGAGTCCTCTGTGTCTCCCAGAGTCTCGTCTTCCAGACTGACCTCTGGTATTTCTTTTTGTGCGTCTTCGGCGGCGTGCTGCACTCTCAGCTTATCGCGGCGCTCACGCTCCCGCCTGTGAACCTCTTCTTCTTCTTCGATCAGCTCGAGCTCGCGTCTCTCTTGGGCGATCGATTTTTCCGACATCGTGAAGGCGGTAATTTAATTTATTGAAAATTTCCTTTAGTTTAATCTTAATTTAATTTTAATTTACTTTAATTTGTTTTGTGACGTCTATTTTATTTTCTCGCTGCTCTGACACAGCCAATTCTTTCTGCTCGAGCCCCACGTTGGGCGCCAAATGTAACAGGAGCAGATTCCTCGTACAATTATTCCCGTATTTGTGCGCCTCCTTATGAGGAAAATGCACTTACACGGAAGGATTCGTGGACTCGAGCGTTAAGGAATTATAGGTTGGCGTGTCAGAGACGATTTTAACGTTTAAATAATGGGCTTTATTGGTCCAATTACAAGTTTCGATCTTGATTAACCCTTTTTCTGTTCGGTTTGAACCCTGTTTACTAGATGCCTATATCTATTTTCGGAGCAATTACAGAAGTGGTTCCTTCGGAACCAAAAGACTGAACAATAAATATCAATTTCGTCCACGCACTGGTTTCTCCTTCACTTATTGTCTCTAGTTATTGCATCCTTTTATGGCTTCAAGGTGATATTTTAATCGAAAGAGATTTATTCCGCGTGAACCGCACCTCGCATGCGCGGTTGGCTTCTCGGTCGACGCGACGTCCAGCTGGCCGCTACGCTCGACTGTCTCGTGGTGACGTCACGGCACAGCGATCGCCTGTGACAGCTTGCTCACTTCGCGATTTGCAATTGGCGTTAATTTGTGACTTGGGCGTTTTTACCTGATTTTGATGGTCTAGGAGCCTTCAGGGGAAGTGAACTAAACCCTGGACATGACTTTTTTGGATCCTTGGAGTCGTAAAATGCGTCTGATCCGACCTTGCAGCGTCCTGACCGGTCACTTTGGTCACTTTACCGCTCGCTCCAATTGACACTTTCAGTGGCTCACGTCACTTGCGAGTCTTAGTCAGTCTTGCACACTCGTACTGTCCTAAGTTCCCACTCGGCACCAATGTCTAAGTCCGACTTTACACCTTGATTATATGTCCTTTTGGCACGAGAGTTATATGGAGAAGTGTCGCACAATTTATAAGTCTAAATCGTCCCCGATTTCTATAAGTTCGGGCCAGCACAATTTTCACAAATTCAAATCAGCACGGATTTATAAGTCCAAATTGTCCTCAGTTTTATAACTCCTTTTTCGGTGCACAATTTATAAGTTCACTTGGCACGGAAATTTATAAGTCCTTTTTCGACACGAATTTTATAAGTTCTTTTTCGGCACGAATTTTATAAGTTCTTTTTCGGCACGAATTTTATAAGTTCTTTTCCGGCACAGATTTTTCTAAGTCCGAACCGCACAAATTTTATAAATCCGAACGGCACAATTTTTATAAGTCCACAGTTGCACAAAATTTATAAGTCCTTTTTGGCACTGTTTCACTTTTCTCGCTTTTCACTTTTGTTCACTTTTCACTTTTCCTTTGGAGTTGGCCGATGATAATGTAGATCGTTTACTGATTGATTGACTGCCGAAATCGCCGTCCTTTATACCCCGATTTCTGACTCCCACTCCGTCGGTTTGGCAGATTTCTGGCGGACTCGCGTCTGCGTGCGGTCGCCTGATTCTTAATTTTCTGATTGGCTAAGGGCCTTGTTCCTTCTTTGCCCTCCAATCCTGAGTCGGTACAGTAGTGACGATCTTCCGGTGTTATCCATCGAGCTAATCGTGTGCTCGGTCGGTGCCGTGTGCAAACGGGAGTCTCGTCATCCCTATCCAATCAGCGAGGCCGATTTTCCCTCGCTTTTGCCTTTCTCCGACCTTGAGCTTGCTTTCTCCGCAAGCCCGCTCGGCAGCGCCGCGGTGCCCCCGAATCCATCGTATGGCGCGTACGCGTCGCTTCGGTATCGATCGAGCCGCCGCTCGATCCCGTCGGATGGCGCCACTTGGCTCTCCGCGGGCTTGTCCGACGGCTGCTCGGCATCTCGCTGGACGGACCGCGTCTCCCGGGCTCTCGCGGTGTGACGTCACCGGGGCCACACGGGGGATCTTAATATGTAGGGGAGTCACAACCTTCCAGGCAAATTATGTAACGGAAACTAGATGAAATTAGAAAACATGGATGTTACTGAATTTTACCCGAGAACAAATTCCGCGTTTCGCGCGCGAAGGCGTGCCGTCCCCACGATAACGAGTCGAGTTTGCTCTATTCTAACTCTAGCCTCAAACCGAACACGTGCGACGATCTCACCGGTTTATGTTGCAGTTGCGGGAGCTTCTCGAGTTGTCCTCAGCCAGAAGTCCCACTTCGCGTTGGACGAGATGTCGGTATTCTCGCGAGACGTTAAGCACGGATCGGCAGCGGTCACGACATCCTTCCTCCTCGGGGGCCTACGCTTGAGTCCCCGAGAAAAGTAACGCTCTCGCGATCGCGGGTCCTTTTTCCCCCCACCCTATGCATATCTTCGTTTCGCCCTCTGCTCTATTTGTCCGAGTTCCCCGAATTACGGAGATCTCGCGCGGTTCTTTGAATTCCCTCGCGTTCGGGATATCGTGAACGCGAGGGGTCGAGTATGCTCGTGGTGGGAGGTGAATCCACGGGCGTCGGTGCGCGCAGGCACGGGAACTTCGGTAAGACGAGCGAGGTGACGGCATAGCGACTAGCCGGACGCTGTAGATCTCTGTAGCTGGTGGCTCGTCGTGTCACGGCGGCTTCGGAGGGTGGAGGGCCCGTTGTCGGTAACGTCGCGCGCTACGTCGGTAGCGGTGCGACTGGACGGTGAGAGGCTTAGCGAGGCTCCAGCCTGCTGATTGTGCGAGTGACTGCGGCGAGGTCGGTAGCGAGGCTCCAGCCTGCTGTTGCTGAGTCCCGCGGTGAGATCGGTAGCGAGGCTCCAGCCTGCTGACGGTCGCTGGGGCGTCGAGAGGTTCTTGCGGCGGTTGCAACCGCCGTACGCTCGGGAGAAATTGCTCGAAAAAAAATAAAATAAGACGGAAATTAATCGTGGGCACGGTTCGCTCGCGATTGACCCTGTCTGTCTGCCTGGAAGGGACTCTTCCCGGGAGAAAGCGTGCCGTGTGCCGTGCCGATACGCGCGAGAGTCTGAGATCTGGCTCTCTTTGTGACGGGAGCAGAAAAGTCCCGTCACAACATGCTTCCTTTTTTTCCAAAGGTCTTACTGTCTGGAAGCACTTGCGACAGCGATGAAGGGATTCACAAACAGAAGGCTTTCTACCGAGGCGTCCGTTCATATTTACATTACCCGTTCTATGATTTCGTAAGCATTGCTCTCCGAAAAAGTCGCGATTGCATGCAACACACCTGATTGCCTCGCTTGAACTGGCGTCACATGGTGGTGTTGCTCCGCACCGCGAACATTGTGCTTTCGAGCATCGATGATTAAACACGCGATATAATGTGTTGCAAACGGTGCAAAACCCCGAGCTACCGACGGCTGCCCTGAGATTGAGAATTGGCTCGAAATGATGCGAGCGTTCGTAATATAAGATGTACAGAGTATGCCGAATTTCTCCTGCAGACTCTAAAACTTTTTGTGTGCTATTGAATAGAGCTGTTTTCTTCCGACGGCCTAAAGTCAGAAACTCAAAAACTACAATCGCTATGCCATCCTGTGCCAGATGATCTTGGTAGAGCGCGATCTCATGTACGCCGCATTCGTCTCTCGGTGTATTGATATTTGCAGCTCTGGTAAGTTCGAGCGCTCTCTCTCTTTGTAATGAACCGTTTGTCTGCCTAATGCGCTGCCACTCGGAGTGTAAATCTCCTGATCGTATCTCACCACGTTCAGCGTATACTAGAGCTGCTGCTAATGAGCGAGGCAAACACAACTGATCGTCGTTCCGGATCGTTACAATAGATTTTTTCGCGACACCCTCGTACGTAAGACCTTTTCTGCCCCTACCCTCGACACCCTTGACAATGCACGCTTTAATATTACACGTATCATCAATATTCATAGATGCTGCGCTTTGAGCGACGCTAGCTATTAATCCCCATATGTCTTTGAACGTATAATCCCGAACAGGCCGGAAAGAAAGCCATGCAGGCCCCTGCGTCAGGCTGCTTGATGTGAACGAAATGCCTGCATAATCGCCATCCTCGCAATTGGTCGTTATTTGTGTCAATAAATCGCGAAAAGCCCCTTGAAGCCAGTCCATAACGTTTATTCCTGAGGGTGGTTGGCGAACACGTATTGTCAGTTCGCGACCCCTAAGCTTAAAGCGTCTAAAATAACGTGAGATATTTTGAAGTATTTCTAAGCGACCCCCGGGTGGTTGTACGTCTCCAAACGGCTCGTTCCTAGCAGCATTTCGTGGTCTTCCAGCTCCTACCTGCGTTTCTGCAAAAAGAAAACACATATGAGCATCTGGAATTTGTCGAGGTAAAACGCTATTGAAAATTAGAGATAGTTATCAGTAGTACCTCGATTGAGATCTGATACGTTTATAAAGTATCTTCATCAATAAAGCGGGTTGCTGAAGTCCCTGCATCACAAAAAATACTCTACTTACTTTTTAAAATCTTAGGATCAGAGTAAAAAATGATTACCTGAGTTATCATCCGGGAGTTGCTGAATCCAGCAACCGATTCTCTGAAAATATTGCTCTTCTTCTTCTCCTTCAATCGGCCACAACGCTCCATGGAGGCCTAGTTGATTTTCGGGAAGATCTATAACCTGTTGTAGTTCCACGCTCGCGGACTGACTGGCTTCTAATGATTCATCAGCGATGTTATTAGACAATTGATTGGGGGTGCCCTCTAGGCCCTGTAGACCTGATGATCCCGACACGGTCTCCTCGGGGGTACCCTCTAGGCCCTCTAGACCTGATGACCCCGACACGGCCTCCTCCTCCCCATCATCTGCTATAGAATCAGACTGAGGCTCGTCGTCGGCTGCGCTGGAAAGCGTTATCGTCGAATCGGCTACTTTGCAATTCCCTGTTACCGGCGCTGAAAAATAAAAACTATCAGTATAAATAGCCGTTTTGTGTGGTACAAATTATATCTATTGTCGAACACTTACGGTTTAACGGGGTATCTTGTATTTGCCGTGGCTGTTCTATCACGTCCACAGTACGAGCAATATCGACGCCATTCCCTGACAACGGACCTGCAATTTTTTTATTTTTTTATTTTTTAATGTAATGTCCCGATGCGAATAATTTTTTGTTTTGCATACTTACGTTGTGCGGCTCTCTGTGTGTGAAGAGCTATCTTCTTCTATAGCACACGTTGCTTCGTCGAGGGCTGTCTGCATGCGAAGATCCAGCGCCTCCGCCTCCTCAATAGCACGAGTTGCTTCATTGAGCGTTTCTTCTTCTTCGTTTGTTGCATCCATAAGCTCACGATAGGCTATAATTATGTGATAATATAAACGTTAATCACTGCACAAACAATTTTCGAAAAAGGACAAAAATTTTCGAAAACAATTTTGAAAATAATTTTCGAGACATTTTAGAAACAGTTTTATGTTTAGAGCGTACTTGTCTACTTCTTTTGAATATTTCGCGTATAATATAGTGAAGTCTGATTTAAGTGACGTTCGCCAGGAGACGCGGGTTCGAATCCTCCGCCAAGACTTTTTTTTTATTTTATATTTTTAAATTATTTACCGAAAAAGTCAAATTGCTTTGAGGCTAAAAGTATACTTTTTTGAATGTTTAGCGGTCATAGCGCACCGCTGAGTGTATATAAAAATGTGGCCAATAACTGGGTGGCCAACGACTGAATTGGATGGCCAATAACTGTGCGGTAACGATAATCGCATGGCACAGTCATTGGCACCCTGCCAATAACTGTGTGGCCAATGACTGAATTGGATGGCCAATAACTGTGCGGTAACGATAATCGCATGGCACAGTCATTGGCACCCCGGCCAATAACTGCGCGGCCAATGACTGTGCGGGTTGTCAACCACTGTATGACAGGTGTGGCTTTAGGGCACAGTAATTAGCACACCGATTATTCACTGAGGCTGGCACGTCAATTAAAAATTAATAAAATTTTAATTAAAAATAATTTTTTAATATTTGTTTGAAAAAAATCAAATAATGAAAATTAATAAAATTTTAATTGACTAAAAATTATTTCTTATATTATTTCATATATAAGGCTGATTTATCTATTTATCTGTTGTGCATGAAACACCTACCTCTGGCTTCAGCAACAAGTCCCCTGATGCATGGGGCATCTTCTAGAACCCGGCGTTGCAACTCCTTAAACACACACATTACCACGCACTGTCCGTTTAATATACCTCTATTATATGCTATGGCTATAGCACGTAGAGGTGACCACCATATAATATATCGTAGGCGGCTTAAAATCTCTCGCCCGATAAATCCCGTAACTCTTCGCACCACTGATCATTGCAGCGGCGTCTGAGATTAATACTGCGCAACTTAACTAATTTTAAAAAACCGCGAATACTCGCGCGAACTGTGTAATCTGTCATTATCAATCGGCGGTGTAGAGCTCTCGTTTGTTGTCTTATGACTGACCGGCCGATTGACTCAATTCTATATTTCCGAGTGATATGTGACGGTTCCGTAGCATAAAGACTTATGTTCAAAATTTTATTGATTTGCACTTTTTTTCATACCTATAATAACGCGTGATCGTGAGCGTGCAAATAAAATTTCTCACGATATTCCGCGAGATATATGATACGGGTATAGACAGCTCCGTATAAAAGATTTACCCACGGTTTGATTCCGTGGTGTCATATGAATGCTTCATCCGGTTCTCGTATGAACGCTTCATCCGGTTGACTAAATTCATCCATTACCTATACACATGCGTCGTATCACGCTTGACCGTGAACCTGAAAGAACGTCAGCAATACTGCAGACGGTGCATTCGCGACTTCCTGCGCGCTCGCAGGGGGCGAGCGGCTCGCGCTTGGGGACACGTGCCGTCGAGCGCGCGACCTTCGTCGACGGCGTTTCGCGCTCACAGCATGCATGTTCCCACGCGTTCAGATAACCGCGAGGAACGCGTGCAATACTGCTGACCGTGTATTCACGGGTCTGTGTTCGCCTCGCGGATGATGCAGCCCGCGGACGTGTGTCAAGCGTCTTTTGTCGACAGTCTTTCTTCGGAGTTCGTGTCGCGTACATCATTTCTCGCTGCGCCGTGTTTTTACAGCTTTAACGTGAATTTGTTTAAGTGCACCGGAGTTTGCGATAATGTATCCGCGATACGAAAACGGTGTTGTGGGAGAAGAATTTTCCTGTAGAGTAATTGAAGTGGTGTGTGCGAATAGTTTGCAAGTACGCTCCGCAGATATGCAGAGTACATACGAGCAATTACAGAAGCTGCTACAGGACTATTACATTATCAACGGTGAAGGCTCGGGAATTACGCTGGAGCAATTACACATCGGTATGTCCTGCGTCGTAGTTCGACATGGCAGTGCGGTGCGTGGCGAAATTATTTATTTCGATGTGCAGGACGGCTATTCCGAAGTGTTTTTAGTGGACGAGGGGCGTTCGGATTTTTTTGAGATTTTTTTTCTCCAACACCCAAACGCTTTATGCGTCGGGATACCGGCCCTGTGCATCGAGTGTCATTTGCGCGGTCTCGATCACATCAACTCATCGGGTGCCGAGTCGTTGGTGGAGGAGGCATGTGCTGGCGACGGCCTGCTGGCCATAGTGATCACACGTCGCCGCGCCAATCGTCCATATGTAATAAAACTATTCGACAGAGAACGGCGGGATGTCGCAGCTCTCGTCGCTCAACGGTTTAACATCGATAACGACAACGACTATCTCGACGACGAGGGTTTCGCCGAGATGAACATCAGCGGCTGGGAGGATGACGAAGACGACGGCAACGACGACGACGACGACGATGACGACGATGCCGCCGAACGTTAACGCCATAGTGCTTGTGAGTGAGCATAAACAGGAGTGAATAATAAACAAAAGTTAATAATAAGCAAGAGCAATAGGAGTGAAGAATAAACAAGAGTGGCAATAAAAACGTTACGTCATAGTGCTTGTGAGTGAGAATAAACAGGAGTGAATAATAAACAAGAGTGGCAATAAAAAAATAGGAGTATGGTCATCGGAGTCTTCAGTGTCTTCAAGGCCATCACAGCAAATTGAAGGTAAAATTCAAAAATAATAATCATGTGGTGCACTATGGCGAGTCCAGAATTCTATCCCCCCTCCCACCCCCACGCCTCATACCTCCCACACGCGGCTGGCCAAAATTTCGACCAGCCGCTGTGTGGGGGAAAAAGGGTGGGGATGGGAGTGGGGATAGGAGTAGGGGTCGCCATAGTGCACCGCTAACTACTTGTGGCAATCACACGAGTTCAGAAAACGTTTTTCGCACGAGTATTGTACACAGTTTTATTCCACAAGTGTGAAAATGGGGGTTTTTGCACACGAAGCGTACGCAAAATCGCCATTTTCCCACCGCCTGAAATAAAATTATTTTTACGAAATTTCGTATTTTGATTTTCCGAAATTATTTTTTACTGTATATAATAAAAAGTAAAAAGGTACGCCAAGTACTTAAAAATTTTATTTTCGTTCAGAAAATGTTTATCAAACAAAACCTCTAAAAAAAAAAAAAAATTGCCAAAACAGATGTTTATCAAATCAGTCTCTTAACAAAACAATTCTTCCAAAAAGACGTTCATCAAAGTAATTTTTAAAAAATGTGTATCGAAATGTCAAAAAAAAATCGTAAGAATCAAATCAAAGTAGCCAAGCAGTAGTACATACAAAAAATTCTTCAAAAAATATGTTTATCAAAACAATCTAAAAAAAACAAGATGCAAAAAATCTTGCCAAAAAAAAACTTGACATGCCTGTTTTTTTTTACAATAGCTGTCGTACATGGTTCATTCAAATAATCAAGGGAGAGGGAAAGTAACTGCAATAACTGCAGTAACTGTAATTGTGAAAAAACTGGCACGCCAAGTTTTTTTTTGTCAAGATTTTTTGCATCTTGTTTTTTTGTTAGATTGTTTTGATAAACATATTTTTTGAATAATTTTTTGTATGTACTACTGCTTGGCTACTTTGATTTGATTTTTACGATTTTTTTTTTGAGATTTTGATATACACATTTTTTTTTAAATTACTTTGATGAACGTCTTTTTGGAAGAATTTTTTTGTTAAGAGACTGTTTTGATAAACATCTGTTTTGGCAATTTTTTTTATTTTTAAGAGGTTTTTTTTGATAAACATTTTCTGAACGAAAATAAAATTTTTAAGTACTTGGCGTACCTTTTTACTTTTTTTCAAAAAAGTATTTTTTGCTTTCATTTCACCTATTTTTGACATCCAGTCATGTAGTTTGGTTGATTATTATCAACATACAGTGAATAAACAGAATCATCATCCTGTAAAATATATTCGTGTAACATTTTATGCTGACGAAAGGCACCTTCGACATCTTGAGTACCTGCTCTTGATGCTCTGGTTCCTCGAAGGCAACTGCGTTAGGACCAGGAGATGGTTTTCATCATGCGTAGCTGAAAAAAAACTTATCTCTCTCGCATGATGGATAAAGACATCTTTTGGTGCTGACGCAGTGCCTCTGACGTTCTAGAGCATCGATGGCATCTGTATGTGGAGCTGGCGATGCCTTTCACCCACGATATGTAAAAATGATATATATAATATATTATAAATTTTCACTGCGAGCCTTTAATTATACATCGACAGGGGAAAATGTCTCAAATAGAATGCCAGCTCTGTCAGGAAAAGATTTATTCCTCGGTTTGGGTATATGTAAATAAGTGCACATTTTTCTGACGGACCATAGATTCCATTTTAAAAAAGTTGAATCATCTTCCTGACAAATATATTTGTGTAACATTTTATTATATATTTCAAAAGCAAAAATAAAACGAAACTTGAAAGATAGGTTAGTCATAAAAAGATCGAGGAAAAATTAACTTTACACGTTTCAACACAGAATTAAAAGAATATAAAAATAATTCACAATTATGAATAAAAAGAAAATACTAGATATGTTTAAAAGACATTTTATTTTTGTTTACACGAATTACTCCTGTATCTACATAATAATAAACGTCGAGATGCTACCGCGTTTTATTTTACACAAATAATCACTGCTTTAATCGCTTAATTACACGAATCACTGCTTTTCACTTAAGGAGGTTGGAGCGAGTGGTGTTCATTCCGCCTAAATTCAAGAAATTCGGGCAAGAATTGCAAACACTTCCCAATGTTATAAAAATCTGAAAAAATTCATACTTATTATAGGCATTGAAAAGACTAATTTTACATAATAATAATTTCAAAATGTTATTAACAAATTGTTGAAAAAAAAATTGTTCATCAAAATATGTGGTAACTCAACTTTTTTTTTTAATGAAAATGATTCGTTCACTTTTCGGAATACGTATGAATTTTTTCAGATTTTTATCTTTATTTTGAATTTCGCACATTTTTCCATGTAAAAAACAAGAAAAATCAAAATAAATATAAAAATCTGAAAAAATTCGTACGTATTCCGAAAAATGAACGAATCATTTTCATAAAAAAAAAAAGTTGAGTTACCACATATTTTGATGAACAATTTTTTTTCAACAATTTGTTAATAACATTTTGAAATTATTATTATGTACAATTAGTCTTTTCAATACCTATAATAAGTATGAATTTTTTCAGATTTTTATAACATTGGGAAGTGTTTGCAATTCTTGCCCGAATTTCTCGAATTTAGGCAAAATGAACACCACTAGCTCCAACCGCCTTAATTACACGAATCACTGTTTTAATCGCTTACAGAATAACAATTTTTCAACAAAGTTTCCTGTCAGGCAATATCCGACTACTTCAGAGGCGCGATAGAATACTGAACGCAGCACAGCAGTCGAAAGACGAGCCAGCTGATATGGCGAACGCATGCGCAGTAGACGCGAGGCGCATGCGCAATAGACGCGAGGACTCACATCACATCACATCACAGGACACTTTTATAATATTTTCGGACCTCGAGAGGTACCCGATGCCCATATCTCGGCATCTACCGCAAAGTTATAATCGGAACAGGGCGCGTTGAAAAGCTTGTGTCCTATATATATAAAAAAAGTGTCGTCCGAATTCCGATCTGCTGCTTCGTTTCCGAGAAAATCGAGAAGCAAGAATCTACTTCCGGCATTTTGGAGTATATGAGGCATTCCATCCGGTTTCGAACGGTCAAAAAGTTGTCCACTCCCAAAAAAATTTTAATTTTGTCAAATTATGTAATTATATAAAAAGGATTTATGTACATTTTTTCAGAATTTTTTGGATCGCATTGTTTTGAGTTTTTAGAAATTTCAAAATTTTCTAAAGATCGTTATATCTTAAAAGGATTCAATTACACAGAAAAATGTTTCAGTCAAAAAAGTTGCAGTTTTAGATGAACTTTGAAAAAACATTATTTTTTGAATTTTTCGACTTGAAAAAATTACCATTCTTATCAAAAATATTCGAAAATAATTTTTTTCGGTCGGTATGTCACTTTTAATTTATCTCAAAGAAATCCAGAAAATACTTTCAAGTGTGTACAGTAGACTCAGATTTTTTTTTAGATGGCTTGATTACTTGTTCCGAAGCTATGCTCCGTTTTATTATTATCGTTTTTTTAATAAGAATACATTATTATGGAAAATTATACTCCCCTAAACTTTTCTCTCACATTTTTAGGTAAGAAACATTTAAAAAAAAGTAAAAACATTGATCATCTCAAAAAATGGTCATCAAAATAATCGCTTAAAATAAAAATCGGAAAAAAGTGAAATCATATGAACCAAGTAGGGGTATACAAATGGTATACATACTAAGTATGAAGATATGAACTGAAGACTATGCAGACAATAGTGATGAAAAAATACGAAAATAAAAACAAAATGTTTTATCATATTTATCAATCGAACAATAGTACACGGAGCCGGCATACAAAAACTTGGCGTGCCAGTTTTTTTGACAACAGCTGTCGTACATGGTTCATTAAAATAATCGAGGGAGAGGGGAGGATGATGCACCCGTAGGTTTCGTTTCATTCGCCACTTCCTCAACTGCTACTTGATTCATGATCTAGTTGGAATCACATGCATCTAATATTGATGCCTGCGTTGAGGTCTTAGGAAAGAAAGAAATTATATTAATGGCCTAATTCGACAAGGGCGTATGATATACGAAAGTGCTAACCTTATAGGGGAGAGCGGGGCAAAATGGCACACCGGAGCAAAACGCAATTTTACAATAACTTTTGAATGGTGGCGGTGATGGTGAGTGTAGCAAAACGTGGTTGAAAATCCGGATGTATCGTTGCGACAAAATGGGGCATCCAAAAATTATTGGAAAGTTGAGTTTTGCCCTCATTGTCCCGTTTTGCCAAGGTGTGCCATTTTGCCCGGCTCTCCCCTGCGCCTTTCTGGCTTTAGACCATCGATATTAGTCGACCAAAGGGCATCCTTGTAGATTGAAAACAGATATAGGCCTTGTGCCGTAATGTAATGTTATTGTAGTAGTAAACTACTAGTGCACCTCATAAAGAAAATTATAAAATGTTAAAAGGCTTAATGATGGTAAATAAGATTTTGCTATGGCTGATTTCCGAAGGGCCAATAGAAATAAAGCAAGCTATCAGTCCCTCATAGCGAATCTAGTAATCTGTGATAGTATTGTTCACCGAGAGTCCCACACACGCACGTACTGCCATAAAGATGGGAGTGTTATGCCGCAGAAACTCAGGTAGCTAATCTGAGGTCTGTGCGCGAGCCGTTAGCTCGGAAGGTTGGGGATGTGCTCAGTAAAGGGTTGGAACCCAAGTGAAGTACAAATATAGATTTATTTAATTAACAATATTTATTTGACAACGTATATTTAAACGACAAGAGATTTAGATATTTGATATGCTTAAATATCATATAACATACAAAGTATTTATATGTTCGGAGTTTTAGAAGGGTTGCGTTGTTATACTTACTGTATAACAATGCTCACCCGGAACCTTTGATTAAGATGCTCCTTTTGCCAGGACAAGTCGAATCAACGCTCAACATGACGTTGATTTACTCCTTGGTTAGAGCTCGTTCGAAGCTTTGTTACTTTATCTACTAATGCTCTATTAAGTCTTTGGATGCTTTGTCTTTACTGCTTGATTAATTCCTCGATTTATGCTTGATTAGTTTCTCTATTAATGCTTGATTAATTCTGCTGGTTTGATATTGCTCTATTTATATGTTATCCCTTGATGCTTTAGTTTCTTTATTAGAGTTCTATTTATGCTCACGTTTGTCCTTTTGAATTACCAACCGCTGGTGCGCTCTGCGCGTTGGATACACCTTCTAGATTAACGACACTCCGGCGTTAATCTTTCACGATAGAAGTTTACAATTACCCGACCCGCTTATCGTGTTTGAGCTGTGCTCGAGGTGTATCCCTATAGTCAACCGTAAGAATCAGGAGTTCCGAAGAGACTGATGAGTGCCCGCTCTCGATCCCTTATATACGAGTGAGAGAGCAGGCACGTCAGCTTAATATTGTTTGAATGTTTATGGTTTACTTTATTTCTGTAAACCATTATCTTTCCAAATCCTCGCTTCTTCGAGAATGGGATTTGGAGCATGTTTTGATTTCGGCATATGTGACTCGGTAATTCTCGAGTCGATGCCCTAATTACCGAGTCGCCCGTGATTACTTAACGGCTGACTCAGGTTTTTGGTGGACCTCGTTGCAACGACGCGCGCTCGTCGCGTGCCGCTGCATACCTCGATATTGTGCAACCGGAGTTGCTCCACTTTTCGGACACCGCTGTCCGAACTGGAATGTATACTACAATACTATAATATATGACGGTATATTATTACGACTATTTTATAATATTATACTATTATACGAATATAGTATAATATTATGTTGTTGCCCGAAAACGTATAATAAAATTTAATGTTAATATTTAATATTACTACATTATTATATTAATTAAATTAAGAATATATTAATGACGTATTAATATATTCCTTAATTTATGTTGTATTACTAATAGGGTGCTACTACCCTATCCGGGGTATAACATCCCTCCCCCCTAAAAATAAAAGAAACTTCGTTTCTTTTCGCTCGTCTCCGGCGGGCTTGATTTTTGTGTACCCCGGGTTTCATGTTACTAGAGAGGTAATATAATTACAGAAGTGTAACTGTGTATAACCACCTACCCAAAAGTTTTTCCCGAAATTACTCTAACTCAGTCAAACGGGGGAGTATAATATTTTTCCCTGTTGCGGAACACGGAGGCGGAAGGCCTCCGCCGCTATTGCGTTCTGCTGATGGCCGGGGTCGCACTTTTTTAGGCTATATTAACCGCCGTTTCCCTGGTGGTGTCTAATTATTTGTTTCCGGTCATCACATCCGTTACCTTGGACATCGAGAATGAGCTCAGGACGTAGCACGAGCCCACCCGCGAAGGTAAGCCTTTCATTTTTACCTACAATTTCCCAATTTTTTTTTTTTTTTTTTGTATAGTGGGGAAAAAATGTCACCCCTTTAAAATGTTAAAATATATTCACTACATATAAAAAAAGATTTTCCCCTTTGGTAATTGCCCCAGGCAAAATTTTTTTTTTCCTTTTTCGTTCCTTTTTGATATTAAAAAGCCAAAGTTTACGTTGGAGTAAAAAGATTGTTTTCTTGGGAAAGTTGTGTATCAGAAGCTCTTTTACTTTTACTTTTACTTTTACTTTTACTTTTCAAAAATTAATTTCTCCCTTTTCTAGAAATTATTTTCCCGTAAAAAAAAGGGATATTCCTCCGCTTTATTTACGTTTCATTATTTTATATTCCTGTCTTTTTTCCAGAGGAGACGTCACCTGTCCTGCGGGTTCGATCTGCCATACCGCCTCGTGGGGAGCCCACTGGAGTCCGGCCGCAGTAGCCCGGACGTCGAGATTATCGAGCCAGCCGGGTGCCCCTCCACTGTCGGTCTGCTGGGCCCGCTAGTTCTCCTAGCCCCGACGTGCAGATCGTTGGGTCCCCTGGACGAGGTTTCCTTCCGGAGAGGGTCCATCCGGTGCTGTCCGCGCCGTGCCCGAGAATCCGGGTCCGGACTCCGGCAATGCTTAACCTCCGGGCCGCCCGTGTTCGCCTCCAGCGGTTCGGGGAGGTATTCGTGCCTTGCCGTCCCATCCTTCAGCCCTGCGAGGATTCTAGGCCGACCATCCGCCCCGCGGGGGCCTCCGACTCCGAGGATGAGGATGAAGAAGATCCGACTTCACGGCGGAGACGCGCCGCGAGGGGCAAGATGGACTGGAGGCTCGCCGAGTAGTGCTAGTCACCTTTGTTTTCTGGTCAATTAATATATATATTTTTTTTCATCTTTGTAACCACACGTCGTACGCATTTTCATGCACAAATAAAATGTTATATTGCCGTGACTTCCTGGGTGTTCCCCGTTTCTTCCCCTCCTTCGGGTTAGCTCTTGACGCGTTTCCGAGACGCGCCGGATATCATCGTTGCGCTTTATTTGGGTTGCCTGCTGTTCCGCCTTTCCGTGGCATTCCGTTCCGAGGAATTGCTGACCCGGTGCTCAAGTCGTGGATCGGTGCACCTGGTCGCCACTTGTGATTACGTCTTCTCTCCGGCTGGTGTCAGCGTCAGGCTACAGACGGGCACGCGACTCGCACCGTCCTTGCGCTGCTTCCGTCGTACACCTCGGGTCACTGGCCTCGGGCCGCGTTGGTATACGCATATGTGTATTTCATTATTTGCTCTCCTTTTTTTGCTACGTCGGCTTTTCTTGGCAGCCGACGCACTCTAGCTCGTCACTGCGGGATAGGTACAGCCGTTGCCCTGGCTGTCCCATTTTTGCACTCGGCGCATGTTTGCCTGCTTCAGGGTTTTCAGGAATTATTTTCCCCTTTTTCCCAAATTTTTTTTTTTTTTAGGGTACCTATTTTTCCCCAAATTTCCGATTTTCCCAGAGCCGATTTTTTGAATTTTCCCCGTCTATCGAGCGGGGTAGAGGAGGGCAGTTACGAATGACGTAGAATTCGTGCGTCACGAAATATGTTCGTTATTGGCCCTGGCAAACGTGTAATTTCGGATGCTGACCTGCACCGAATGTTAACTTCGTATCTCCGATAAATTCAGTTCACCGTTTTGCGTTAGCACGGGGTTTTTTTCCCATTTTTTTTTTAATAGTCCCTGTCGGCTTTCCGGCACTCGCCTAGATTTTCTTAGGTTGCTCCCGGATTAGAAGCTATTTGAGCTAGTTTTAAACCTTTTAAAACGTTCGTGTTCCAGTTGTCCCGAATCTGATTTATTTGGACATTTAGTATGACGTGTTATCGAATTTCCCATTATGTTTTTTTTCCTCGGGTTGATTTCTTTCAGTGATCTGGCTTATTTTTCATTTGGTCTAGCCCCTGTCTGGTGTCGTATCAATGACTCAAGGTTTGTTTTTGCAATAGATTATGCTGAGTCATTTAGTTGAGAATATTCCTAAAATAAAAATTCTTTAACTTGCTTAGATTTCCCACTAATATTCTTGTTCTGATCGACTGGAAATCTATCCCCTGTACCCATGTTGCTACACTTTTTCGCAAAGATTCTCTCAAGATTTTGAAACTTCCTGTTTACGGAAACCTATGAACCAGTCCGCTGAATTTATAGATTGTTCACAACTCGAGTTCGCTTTTTTCCCATCGAACTAAGCACCCGTTTCCCAACCTTATGTTGGGAATGCCGATTAACTGCTGGAATAAATCTGCGCAATAGCAGATTTTAAATACTGTTTTAGATTTTAAAGACTTTTAAATACAGCTGGATTTTAAGTACATCTATGTGTATTCAAAGTATGTCGGAAAGGTGCTCAGAATATTATTTTCGTCCCTTATGTGTGGAAAGTTCGACGTGGTTCCCTGTTAAACGGGCGCGAAGTCTCGGTTTATTCCCTAGAAAGCATGCATTTCGTTCACCAATTGTTTCTTATTGGACTGCTCCTTCACACGATTAATCGAGGTTTGGCATAGCAACACAGGAAACAGAGTTGAGTCTCATATGTCAGTTATCCACAATTCACGTATAATTTGAATTTTTCAACGAGTTTAAAGTATTACAACGATTTTACGTAGAAAGTAGTGTGAATTCGTGACGGCGAAAAATGGAGACAAGTTCTTCGGACTCAGATAGCGATGACGAGCGCGTCGCCGAAAACTTCGATCTCGTAAATAGAGCAGCGGGAATCGTGAATAATTTGATCCCTGAGAAATCCGTGGACAAATATCGAGCATGCTACAACGATTTTGAGGCGTGGAAAAAAACAAATAATATTGATACGTTTAAAGAGGAAGTGTTTCTCATTTATTTCGATGAGATATCTGCGCAGTACAAGCCATCGACACTTTGGAGCCGTTGGTCAATGTTGAAAAAAATAATGGATCTCGACCATGGTATTGATCTCGATTCGTACAAAAGATTGAAAGCACTCATCAAAAAGAAATCTAAAGGATTTCAAAGTAGAAAATCCAAAGTGCTCACTGCGTCTCAAATCGCAACATTTTTGACGACATCTCCAGACGCGATTTACTTAGCAATGAAAGTAAGTAATAACTACATACATTTCCAAATTTCCAAATACATTATACATTCCAAATACATAATAAAAAAAAATTCTCAGAACGGATAATTGAAAATTAAAACTAAATTATTTCTTATTCGATATGCAGGTGATCTTGATCTTTGGTGTTACTGGTGCGATGCGGTCAGGTGAATTCTGTCCCTTAACGCTGCAAGACATCGAGGACACTGGCTCAAGACTAATCGTGACCATTCGTGACACGAAAAATTACTATCCTCGTTCATTCGTTATCGAAAAGGAATATTATCAAATGGTGAAGAAATACATGAGCCTGAGACCAGAGGGCCCGGGTACTGAGAGATTTTTCATGAGATTCCAAGGAGGAAAATGTCTACGTCAAGTAATTGGAAAAAACAAAATTACTGAAGTGCCAAAAACGATTGCAATCTATCTGAATTTACAAGATCCCGACCGTTACACCGGACACTGCTTTCGTCGCACTTCAGCTACGCTCTTAGCTGATTCTGGAGCAGATATCAGCGAACTAAAACGTCACGGTGGGTGGCGTTCTGATCAAGTTGCGCGTGGATACGTTGAAGATTCTGTCGAAACTAAAAGTCGCACTTTCCATCGTATCGCCGGTTTTGTCGAGTCATCGTCATTAGATCCATCGAGTAGCGCAGAACACAAAGAAAATACCGACGCTTGCGGTCGAGGATCTGTCGATAACTCCCTCATAAACGTTGCTCAAGTTCTACCGAAACCTGGTGTCATTCATTGTCAAACGAAGCAAGGCCCACACCCAAGGATTCCACTGCAGGTTGTTCAAACGCACGCAGAGTCGAATCGAAACTCAAACCCAAAAGTTTCGCTGAAAAAGATTCTACTTCACAGAGACGAATGTACAAATCGAGAAGCTCCGGTCAAATCTGCGGTAGCTCCCACCATGCCAAGTCCAAAAGCAGCAGGTTCATCGACACCAGATCCAATTGACAGTGAACAAATCATATCACGAAACGATGAATCTGATCAAGAATTTAGAGAACCACGACAGAAAAAAAGAAAACATTCCACAACGATACGCGAGACCAACGAAAATATGGATCCACAGACAGAAGATTGGATTGAAGAAATTCCGAAAAAATATCTGATTTTGAAGATGAGAAAATGCAAGATTCGCCATCTTACAATAAACTACAACATTACGAAGAATGATTGATTGATTGAGTATCCGCTCCGAGCCACAAAGGCGATCAACGAGTCGCACCGCTATCTTTGCGTTAGAGTCAATTTCACTAAAAATATTTAAGTCTTTAAGTTAAAGATCGTGATCACCTTCAAAGGCAGTAAACTATGTGACGTGTGCCTGCTTTTGTTGTTTCAATTTGCAATTTATCGCATTAACAATTAATAAATTTAATAATTTGGAAATCGACTATTATACATTATTCAGCTATGAATATATTTTCTCAATAGTGCATTCATTCTACCTTTAGATCTCGGTATATGCATTTTGATAGATACATTTGACGTTTCTTCTAACCTCATTTGCCGGACTTTGATTCTCACTTTTTTGGCGTCGAACTTCCCACCAAAAGAGACGAAAAATAGTATGTGCACCTCGGGAGGTCAGGAGGCCATTTTGACCCGCGTGTTTTCGCCCTCGGCTTCGCCTCGGGCGAAAATCGCACGCGGGCCAGAATGGCCTCCTTCCCTCCCTCGGTGCACAATATACTATTAGATCCGCTGCGGAACGCGTTTCGTTTACGCCCGGGCGTCCGCACGGCTGCACTACCGGCAGACCTGGCTCACAGCTTCTGCCGCGCAGGTTGCACTGTTACCGGCACCTTTTTATGCATCGGAGTACCCCGCGACTCATCGTATGCTGACTGATTGACACGGAAATAAATTTCCCCTGTCGCTTTCCGCCCAAATTTTGATTCCTGAATCCTCTCAGGTTATCGTCGACGGATTTTTTCTTTCCTTTTCCTGTAACCGCAGTCCTATTTATTTTACCGTCGATGTTCGAAGAGTTTTTCTTTTTGTTAGCTACGTGTCCCAGCACTGATTAGCTCGCAACGACGATCGATCTCAACTATCTACATTTTTCCCGTCTCTATCAAACAGTTGACAAGGTTTGGTATTTTACGATTTTCCCCGTATTGCTTCTTTGCTTCTCGTTGTTTTTATGATTCTGTTTTTCCTTCCTACTTTCCATCCCTTCTCACCTCATGTTTTACCTCTAAGTGCTCCACGGCACGATTATTCGATCCACTGATTCGATCAGTAATGGGGATACATCGTAAATTTTGTATACTTTTTGGAAAGTATTCTTTTGGGAAGAATATGTCGACCTAGGGTTGGTTACGACTGATAATCACAAACAACTTTTACCTTTTCTTTGACTGTATCTTTTGCGTGACGTTTGTGTCGTTATAAATATATATATATATGTGGATACAGATTGTCTTGCCGGTAACAATTCCCTGACATCGGGATTATACTTAAACGATGCGTTCTTTTTCATTTTCTTCCATAAATGGGACTACAATGTTCCGTCAACGTGCAACCGCAAGGAAGGTTAAAAATGCTACCTATTCACAATTTCATCTACCTTGCTCTCGGAAATTTTGGTGAGGAACGCTTGAGACAATTAATAATTTTCAACATATCGACACGTATACCCGTGAGTTGGGCATTCTCTATTCCGTCCCTTACGCCGCAACGCATGCTCCCTTCTATCCTTCGAGCTTTCCCTTCAAATATTATCCCCTGGCCGAGAGAACTTCTCCGACACCAATATTTTATGGGTACACAAAATGCTGGAAGTGTTGTGGAGTGGATGCCAACGGTAATTTTCGTTTCTCTCTAATTTTGAACATCGAAAACACTTTCTTTTCGACGTCACTTCGTTCGAGGTTATCCCTCGTGGGTCTGTCAATGGTCCTCGGAAGTAGAATTCCGGGCTTTGCTGTGTAGTGCCACCGGCCATAGCGCCGGTAGATCTCTCCGCCGCAAACTTTTCGGCGGAAGCAGTTCGGAAGAAGATCACAGAACTAGACGCATCGAAAGGCCCAGGACCAGACGGGATTCCTCCATCGCTGCTGAAAACCTGTGTGGCGGGTTTGGTCACACCGATACACGCACTCTTCGACCGGTCATTAAGGATGGGTAGATTCCCCGAATCATGGAAGCGGAGCTTCATCACGCCTATACACAAAGGTGGATCCAAATCGGATGTTCGAAATTATAGACCCATTTCCATTATCAGCACAATACCAAAAATTCTGGATGATCTGGTGACAGAATTCCTATCATCCAACCTCAGGAATTCCTTCATCGACGAACAGCACGGGTTTATCTCGGGTAGATCCACGGTAACGAATCTAATAATCTATGAGAACTACCTCTCTACGGAAGTCGAGTCCAGACACCAGGTAGATGCGGTCTACACAGACTTCGCCAAGGCATTCGACTCGGTTTGTCATACCACGCTCATTAAAAAACTATCGGCCATCGGAATATCCGGTACACTCCTCAGATGGGTATCGGACTACATATCGAACAGGACTCAAAGAGTTCGATACAAGAACCACCTCTCCCGAGCGGTGACTGTCAAGTCTGGGGTTCCTCAGGGATCGCACCTAGGGCCCCTACTCTTCTTAGTCTTCATAAATGACATATCAGCGGCCCTGGTCTACACGAGATTCCAACTATTTGCCGATGATCTGAAGATCTACCTTGCAATCAAGTCCGCGGAAGATCAAGAACGAATCCAGAAAGACCTCAATAGTTTGTGGCAATGGTGCTCAAGGAACAGGCTTGCTCTAAACATTGGAAAGTGTAAGAGTATATCGTTCTCCAGAGGGAGAGCCCTAGAACCGACCAGCTACTCAATCGGCGGAAAGCTCCTGGAGAAAGTCGACAAGATAAGGGACCTAGGCGTCATGTTCGATTCGAAGTTGAGCTTTGTGGATCACATCGAAGAAGCATCTCGAAAAGCTTTCAGGACACTGGGTTTTATATCCAGGTTCTCTAGTGAATTTCGAAAGGTCGAGACGATCCGTTCACTGTATCTTACCCTACTGCGGCCACTACTAATGTATGCGTCGGAAATATGGAACCCGGTATTCGCAGTACATGCAAAAAAACTGGAGCGAGTCCAGCACAAATTCTTCCGATACGCATCCTACAAGGCGGGAAATCCCATGAGGCAGGAGGATCACGATTACGGAGAAATCGCAAAATTGCTGCGGATACCTAGTCTGCAGTCTCTGAGGATGTTTAACGACCAACGCCTTCTCTTCAAGGTCATGTCGGGGGTGGTGGACTGCCCATATCTACTGGCCAAACTCCAGGAGGTTGTCCGAGATCGGCAAAGAAGAACGCGAATATTCTTTAGAACACCAAGAATAGCTTCCGGTCTCACAGAGAGGTCGGTTCACTACAGGGTCACGAGTGTCGCTAACAGGATCAATCTGTCCCACATGTTCGGTGGACCAATCTCGACCTATACAAGCGCGCTATCCACTCGGATCTTACTCTACGAATAAATCAAAATAACTATTAAATTCCCCTTCCACCCTAGCTTACCTGTGATACGCTGTACCAAATGTATTTCAAATTATCTTTTATATGTATTTTCAAATTATATTTGTAAAAGGGCGTGTCCCGTGAATCAATAAATAAATAAATAAATAAATAAATAAATAAATAATGATCGTGACCGATTTTCTCAATCTTTACGTCAGAAGTAATTTTCGGGTCAACTCTTCCCGATAAATTTTCGTTCTAATTTGTGCGCGTCACCGTTCCTACGTTGACCGCTTCGCTTAGTGCCAAGGGACGTGCAATGTCGAGAAGCATTTTTAGTCGTAAAAATATCTAGACCTCGAGTGAATTGACTGTTATTCAATTCCGTCATTTCCTTGATAAGGGCCGTTACCCTTGCGCCGGTTTTTGTGTTCGAGGTAGATAACTATTCCCCATATGCGTTCTGAAGCTCGGTATACGGAATACGTAATGCTATATTTTTTTCCCGCGGGAAGAGTCGTAATTTGCTGTATATATTTGCCGAACGAATTTTTTCCCTTTTTTAATTATACCTCTGTTAGGATTTTAAATATCTCTTTTAAAATTCTGAATCGTTTCCCTGCCGTTCGCTCGGAAGCTTTTTGGCCAGCCGCGTCTGGATAATCGCGGTTAGGGTTTTCCCCCCATGGGTTTCAACAGCTGGTCCGGCAGCTCGACAATATTCCGCATACGTGCAGACGCTACGGTTTTTATCACCAAAATTTGGTACTAATAAGCAAACGATTTTATTTCTCGATCCCGGATTTGTATAATCTACGTTATGTCAATATCATTGAATTGTATGACATTATTTTGCCAGACGTTTGCAACTTTTTATCCTATCACCGAGCCTCTTGATCGGGCGAGGTTGTTTTATTTGTTTACTTATTTTTTTTTTACTATTTTTTTCTCCAACGCGGTATGTTCGCTTGTATTATTATTTGTTCGCCTACGGACTTTCTCCCGTACGGTATTTGGTGCTGAAACAAAAGTCGCCTTACGATAGCGTTTGCCCTAACGCTGCTTGTCGTTGAGTTTGGCCATGACAGTTCTGTTGGCCCATGACGTCTCCATGCCCCATGGAATCTCGTGTTGTCTCCTGAAGACCGTTGTCTTCCCTGCGTTGTCCGGCGTTGGACTCACCCCGTGAGCTGGCCGACTGGTACCACCTCGCTGATCAGGATCAGCAAGCGAGGGTCTTCGGTTCACACTTTTCCGAAATGAAACCTCTCGACCGGGTCGGTCAGGCTACTCAGTCCACCCGACCGATATCCGTCGAGCAGATAACACGCGAAAACATGTGATGAACCAGCACGGGTAAAAAGATTTTTTTTTTTTTACCCAAACTTGTATTTGATGTGGCGATCGTATCGTACCGATCAATTTACCATAAATCGAGTTATCCGTCGATTTTAAATTTCTATCGATTTCAGCCTTCTTTATACTCACGCGTGGAGTTCTACGTTCTCGACGCTCTCGTTTTCTCTACTATCGGTTTCCTCAGCCTCGTTCTGCTGTGGTCGTTGCCCTTCGTGGTCCGGTTGTTACGACGGAGATTCACCGCTGCTCTGAATTCCGGAGTCGGAACCTACACACTTTCCTCCTATGTCCCGGTCATTTGCAGTAACTGCATATGATATCCGCCGATTCAACGTTCTGATTTGGGATTAAACCCTGCGGACACCCTCGTGCGAGGTATCCCGCTCTTTGGCACACATAACATAACACTTTTTATTGGATTTTTGATTCGGGTCCGGAAAATGTCCTGTAGCGGTGAACCCTTCACGCTTTTTCACTACCATGGATTTGACCATCCCAGGCGTGTTGTCGCTTTTTTGAGACCGACAGCTCGACCCTTCGAGTCGAATTAACTTCATCATCTGTTCCAACCTCGCCAGACGCTCCTCTAAATCGGAGGTTGGCAGCTCCGGAGTAGGGTGCTTCGAGTAGTATGCTTCGACTTCTTCAGCCCAGTCGAGGGCCTCCAGATGTGGCTGTTCGTAGCCCAAACTCTCAGTTACGGGCGATGCCCTGCCCGAGGACCCTCCCCGGGGTGAAGTGGTATCATCTTCTGTGACTACCGGTTCCGTGCTTTCTGTCGTGGTGGATCCAGGATCCTTGCTGTCCGATTCCTGAAGCTCATGTACCCATGCTGCGGTTAACGGGGCGTATAGCTCCGTTCGAATTTTTTCCCCCACAGTACCCTGGTGGGCCTCCCTTGTGGACTCATCTGTTCCCGTGATGGTACCCCCATGTGATACTTCGATGGTCTCCCACTGCGCGGAGATTTCACTCATTTTCGCCTCTCGCTGGGCTTCACGTTTATTCTTCTTGTTCTCGACTTGCTTACGTTGCTGGCAATCTTTCCAGATATGCCCAGATTTTCTGCAATAATTGCACACTTTACTCGTGGGATCGAGGTCCCTTGATTTCGATGCTGGGGGACGCCGGTGCTCGGACGACCGGCATTTTCCCGTCCTCAATCCGTTCCCAAAATTTATCGGTGCACACTTCCAGACGGCTTCCGCTACGTAGCCGACACCTCGTGCGTCGATTCCCTCACACAGTTACTCTATTATCCGTACGGTGATTTTTTCAGCCCGGTCAGCGTATGCTTTCACGCTCTCTCCCACACCCTGCTGCAACGTAACAAGATGGCGCTGTAGGGAGGCAGACGACTCATGTTTCCCAGAGCACGTCTCCAACCCCGACCTTGAGCCCTGAGGCATGTCAATTATGTTGCGATGCATTTTCTGCATCACTCGTCCTTTCAGTTTACAACTCCGTACCCTGACGGTGGATCCTTGCCGCGCACTTTCTTCGTATGGCGGTCTTGCGGAATCCCCGTGGTCTAGGTTGCTCCTATGGGGTGGCTCTGTGTCCACTACCCCGTGTGTCCGTTCAGTCGGTCTGGACACGTCTTGCGTGAGGCTGGCTGCGACCTGCAGCGCTTCGCCCCCTGTCCCAGCAGTTGTCCCACGTTGTCCTGCTGTGGTCGACAACTCTGGGGTATGCTGTATACACTTTTTCCTATTTTGGCGGTATATATATACCCCTGTTATTTAGCAGTAGCGTCCTACTTGCTCTAACAGTGCTACACGTGTTTTACGCACTCCCTTACTGATTCTGTTTTTACGTCCCAATATCTGGCGACGCTCTTCGGGATCCTGCAGCGATCCCTGAAGACTTCGGTTGACTATCTCTCCGTTATCTCGCCCGGATAACGTGATCCACGGTGCTCCGATGATCACACCCGTGGTCCGCCTGAACACTTGTCGACCCTGGTTCGCGGAACTCTCTTTTCTCGCTCGCACGTGGAGCTACAGTTTTACCGCATTCTGCGGAGGTTGGCGCGATTGGTAATTCGTGTTTTAATTGTTTATTTCACTCTGAGCATCCCACCGCTGCAACCAATGTTATGCCGCAGAAACTCAGGTAGCTAATCTGAGGTCTGTGCGCGAGCCGTTAGCTCGGAAGGTTGGGGATGTGCTCAGTAAAGGGTTGGAACCCAAGTGAAGTACAAATATAGATTTATTTAATTAACAATATTTATTTGACAACGTATATTTAAACGACAAGAGATTTAGATATTTGATATGCTTAACAAAGTATTTATATGTTCCGAGTTTTACAAGGGTTGCGTTGTTATACTTACTGTATAACAATGCTCACCCGGAACCTTTGATTAAGGTTCTCCTTTTGCCAGGACAAGTCGAATCAACGCTCAACATGACGTTGATTTACTCCTTGGTTAGAGCTCGTTCGAAGCTTTGTTACTTTATCTACTAATGCTCTATTAAGTCTTTCGATGCTTTGTCTTTACTGCTTGATTAATTCCTCGATTTATGCTTGATTAGTTTCTCTATTAATGCTTGATTAATTCTGCTGGTTTGATATTGCTCTATTTATATGTTATCCCTTGATGCTTTAGTTTCTTTATTAGAGTTCTATTTATGCTCACGTTTGTCCTTTTGAATTACCAACCGCTGGTGCGCTCTGCGCGCTGGATACACCTTCTAGATTAACGATACTCCGGCGTTAATCTTTCACGATAGGGGTTTACAATTACCCGACCCGCTTATCGTGTTTGAGCTGTGCTTGAGGTGTATCCCTATAGTCAACCGTAAGAATCAGGAGTTCCGAAGAGACTGATGAGTGCCCGCTCTCGATCCCTTATATACGAGTAAGAGAGCAGGCACGTCAGCTTAATATTGTTTAAATGTTTATGGTTTACTTTATTTCTGTAAACCATTATCTTTCCAAATCCTCGCTTCTTCGAGAATGGGATTTGGAGCATGTTTTGATTTCGGCATATGTGACTCGGTAATTCTCGAGTCGATGCCCTAATTACCGAGTCGCCCGTGATTGCTTAACGGCTGACTCAGGTTTTTGGTGGACCTCGTTGCAACAACGCGCGCTCGTCGCGTGCCGCTGCATACCTCGATATTGTGCAACCGGAGTTGCTCCACTTTTCGGACACCGCTGTCCGAACTGGAATGTATACTACAATACTATAATATACGACGGTATATTATTACGACTATTTTATAATATTATACTATTATACGAATATAGTATAATATTATGTTGTTGCCCGAAAAGGTATAATAAAATTTAATGTTAATATTTAATATTACTACATTATTATATTAATTAAATTAAGAATATATTAATGACGTAGTAATATGTTCCTTAATTTATGTTGTATTACTAATAGGGTGCTACTACCCTATCCGGGGTACAACAGGAGCTATACTCGGATTGCATCATGAGAGGATTAATTTTGCACTGGCGCACAATGTCGTATTTTGTTAAGTAAGAGACTCGGTGTTCCCCTGTTCCCTCGATTATTTTAATGAACCATGTACGACAGCTATTGTAAAAAAAAACTGGCACGCCGAGTTTTTGTATGCCGGCTCCGTGTACTATTGTTCGATTGATAAATATGATAAAACATTTTGTTTTTATTTTCGTATTTTTTCATCACTATTGTCTGCATAGTCTTCAGTTCATATACTTCATACTTAGTATGTATACCATTTGTATACCCCTACTTGGCTCATATGATTTCACTTTTTTCCGATTTTTATTTTAAGCGATTATTTTGATGACCATTTTTTGAGATGACTAATGTTTTTACTTTTTTTAAATGTTTCTTACCTAAAAATGTGAGAGAAAAGTTTAGGGGAGTATAATTTTCCATAATAATTTATTCTTATAAAAAAAAAACAATAATAATAAAACGGAGCATAGCTTCGGAACAAGTAATCAAGCCATCTAAAAAAAATATGTGTCTACTGTACACACTTAAAAGTATTTTCTGGATTTTTTTGAGATAAATTGAAAGTGACATACCGACCGAAAAAAATTATTTTCGAGTATTTTTTATAAGAATAGTAATTTTTTCAAGTCGAAAAATTCAAAAAATAATGTTTTTTCAAAGTTCATCTAAAACTGCAACTTATTTGTCTGAAACATTTTTCTGTGTAATTGAATCCTTTCAAGATATAACAATCTTTAGAAAATTTTGAAATTTCGGAAAACTCAACAATGCGATCCAAAAATTTTGAAAAAATGTACATAAATCCTTTTTATATAATTACATAATTTGACAAAATTTAAATTTTTTTGGGAGTGGACAACTTTTTGACTGTTCGAAACCGGATGGAATGCCTCCTATATATATACTTGGTATATATATACTTGGTAGCGTCTCGTCAACTCGCTTAAAAAAAAATCTTTTTTTAAGTACTTGGCGTCGAGACGCTACCGCGTCTCTTGATTATTATAATTTCTTTTTCGGCAAACGTAATCAAGGTAATTTCATGTATTGCATTTGATTGTACCCTGTTGCAATGACGACTGTAGATCATTTTGTAATGTCCTCTTAATCGACATATAAAAATTAATTAACAATTGTATAATGGATATGAATAATTGCTGATACATGGCATTTTTTCAGAGGTTGCATCCACAATGTATGGCAGAATATCAGACCTACAAACAAAAGTTTAAAAAGCAGAAGGGAAAAAGTACACCAAAGAGCATCGTTCCTTCCGGCGTAGAGCGAAAATACTCGTTGTCAGATTCATCGAATACCACAGCATTGCAACAATCGAAGCTCTTTGCTTCCGGGCAAAAGGGATTGGTGCTCACGCAAGAGTAATTCGACCGACGAGTAACGGCTTTCGTGGTTAATGGGATGCTCTTCCTGGCAACGGTTGAAGAGAAATACTTCATCAAAATCACATCAACGTCACGGCTCACTGGATTCAGGAAGACAACTTTAAGCGCAAATGTGTCTCTCGCTTGTACTCGGTTTGAGGGTTCTCACACATTCAATCGCATCGCAGAGCTACTCCACGATATTCACTCGGATTTCGGGTTAAGTACCGAAAACGTCGTAGCTACTGTCACGGATAATGGTAGCAACTTCGTTAAAGCCTTTAAAGAATTCGGAGTACAACTCGTGCTGAACACTGAAACTGAAGAGGTGGAAGATGGAGCAACTGAATGTGAAGATACAGGAGAACTCGAAGGCAGCAGAGAAACTGTTTTGTTCAGGCCGATACAGGACTCTGATTCACGTGACAATATCGTCTGGTCTCTTCCTCGTCACCTGAGATGTGCAAGCCACACATTAAACCTACTTGCGACGACGGACATGAAGAATATTATAGCTGGATGCTCAACTTTGAAAAGGATTCACTATCCTACGCTCGCCAAATGCACAGCACTTTGGAATTCGTCTCGTCGCCCGAAGTCGTCAGAAATCATGCAGGAAGTCTCAGGCCACAAATTAAGCTATCCTTGCCCAACTCGTTGCAATTCTTTGTTCGACTCCCTAGTCGAAATCGTAAAAAGTAGCGAGAAGATGGCTGACCTACACGATAAATTAGCGTCGCCATCGAGATTCAAAGATTTTGAATTGGATTACTTAGAAGAGTACTGCACGGTTATGAAGCCTATAGCCAATTCCCTGGATCGACTTCAAGGCGACAAAGAATATTCTAGTTTCTATGGAAACTTGATCCCAACCCTCTTCGCTGCGAAAAAGAGATTGTCCGATTTGCTCGCTACACCGCTCAGATATTGCAGCCCGTTGGTCGAGGGCATGCTCTCTTCACTGCAGACACGATTTTCCGACTTCTTCGATCTGTCGGAAAATGTAAACGAAGTGATAATTGCTGCATGCACGCATCCGACCTTCAAACTTCGATGGCTACCTACGTCCAGAGCCGTAGAAATAAAACGACTACAAAGTATCGTCGTAAGTGCGGCAGAAAAAATGAAGTCACCAATCGTCTCAGAAGATCCAACTGAACCTGAGCTAAACGATGTAGATGGTTTTTTCGACTTTCAAGACACAGAGTGTGTTGATTCTGTTCATGGCCGCGATTGTCAAGGAGCTCAAGTTGATCCCGAGGTGTTGCAATTTTTCGAAGACAAACGACGAGATTTCGAGATGCTGAACCTGTATCCTATAGTAAAGAAACTGTATCTGCGATACAACACCAGTCTACCTTCTTCAGCAGCGGTGGAAAGACTGTTTTCATTTGCGACGATGATCAACCAACCGGAACGCTCTTCGCTGACCGACAAACTTTTTGAAAAACTCGTTGTTTTGAAAGGCAATGGGTACGACTAGTTTTGCACAGACTTTTTAGATCTAAGGAAACATTTCATGCATTTTCCTCAATTGTCTAGATTAATAAGCGATATTGTTCACACCAAAGACGTAGGTACTAAAAAAAAAGTATATCGTAAGTGTTCGGGAGAATATTTCCCGCCTTAAATTCTGAGGAAGGGGCGGAGCTCTCCAGGTCATCGGCAGCGTCTGTTTGCTCTAATTACCGATCTTTGTATGGATACTTTCCACGTATTCCCGTTTACCTGTATTTGCGCGTTCACGGCGCTCTTCTTTTCGGGACTGCCCTTCAGGCAGTTAGCAACAGTCTCTCGACGAGAACGCGTCGCTCGCAATCCACCGCTGTATCAATCAAAAGTATAATAAAGTTACAGTCCGTTTTTTTTTGTTACCGTTACGACCGCTCTCCGTTAATCACCTCGCTCAACCTCATCCTCGGATCCGGAATCTCAACCGCGTTAAATCGAACAGTAAGCAATATTATTTATAAAGCGCTAATAAACTAAATGTACAAAATTCTCCTTATACAATGTGTATTTTTATTTCTCCAATTACGATATGTATTTTAAGTATATTTAAATACGTATTTGTATTTTGTACACAAAATACTGGACCGGAAAGTATTGTAATTGACGTATTTGAAATACAAGGTTGACCTGTATCTTGTATTTTGTATTTGAAATACGTGTTTTATCTGTATTTTGCCCAGGTCTGGTGCCAATACAACCAATTTAACATTAGATTGGGAATCCACCACAGCCGATCACCTTCTCGCACGGAGAGGAATCAGAAATCAAGAAGAATTGAATCGACTATCCATGATTCCCCACGGTGAGGCCGGGCTGCCGTCCGACAAAACGCACCACCCCGACAGATCCAAAGAAGCAACGAGAGCGACCCAGGAGGATAGTGGAAATACCACGAATGAATACAACCTCCAGGACGTAATGAAAGCTCTAATGAATATAGCCGCCGACCACAAGAAGGAGTTCGCTGAACTCAAGGGCACACAAAAGAGGAAAGAGAACGAATGTGTCGTTCGAGGGAAAGAACTGAAGACAGAAATGCTTGATGCTCTCGCCAAAGTGGCCCAAGACGTTGAGCAATACACTGATAGAACAGTCGCGACAATACGAGAAGCCACAAGGGAAGAACAAGCGCCCACAAACGATCTGGTCCGGGACAGATTGGCAGCTCAAGATGTAGCCATCGTTGACATAATCGAAAAATTAGATCAAATGACCGATAAATCAACACAGGCCCTGAAAAAGGCCGAAGAAAATGCCAGGAAGATTCGGGAATACGCCGGAAGGGCACAGGCAGGGATGTCACAGACAATGCTGCGAAATACAACATTCTGCGGCCTAAATGCCAGTAAGGCTTACGTGGCATCCAAGAACCTTCCCACGTTCAAGGGAGACGGAGTAGAACGACCCTTGCAATACTTAAAGACACTCAGGGATCATTTCAGTGCCATCGAGCCCGAAGGCCCGGAGTTTCGTTGCATGATGGGCGAGGCAATGATCGAAACGGCACGAGATTGGTGGCATCTGGTCGCACCCGAGATCTCGAACATTGTGCAGTTTTGAATTCGTCTCAGTGGCCTTGCGCTTCCTATCAGCTCGCCTTCCCGGGCATTGGTCGTTCCGGGGTCCGTGGTTGTCCCGATTGGCTCTCGCGGTTTTACCTGTCCGGTCATTTTACCGCCCTATCGATAGCCTCATCGATTTTTGATCGCTTGCGCGTGCTGGCTCACCGCGGTAGCCTAGGTCGGCCGCTGTTGGTGGGAGCTGCCGTCTTGCCCTGGCGCTCACTCAGAGGGGCATCGCGAATTTTGGCGCCTTATTCTTCCCATGCTCGGACTCGACGGGCGAGGTTCCGCCTATGCCGCAGTTGTCTTCGTTGGGAGCATTGGTTTACGTGTTGCTGCCCTACTCTGTCTCCCGGTGGCTTACCTCTCCGTGCTCCGCGTCCCGCTCTCGGTTCGTCTGCTTTGTGCGGCTGTTCGTACGCGCTGCCTCGCCGTCGCTCGGTGGGGGGTCCTCTTCTGTGCTCGGTCTCGTTGCACTTTCCGACAGTATTCCCGCGGCTGGCGTCGGGCGTGGTGGCCTCCCTTCGCGGTCGCTCCCGGCTATGAAATTATGCCTTCTTTTTCCTTGTGTTCGCTTATTTATGATCCTGATTTCATTATTTATTATTACTATTCTGATGATTTTTATGATGATTGTTGTTACTGTTATTGTTATTATGATTATTTGTATGATTCTTCTTATTCTTATCATTTGTTATTCTTACTGTTATTATTCTTTTTCTATTATTATTATGATTATTTTTTTTTTTTTATCTATTTACGGGGACCAGCCCCTTTCCATTAATAAATACACGTTTTTATTTGGTATAGGTTCCCAAAGGTATTATTATATATTGTGACGCGGTATTTTTTGGACGCGTCACAGATCCTCGTAAACTACGAGTTTTGGCGAGCCCATGAATTATTCCTAATATGAGAACCCGATCGATCTCAGCGGCAGAAATTAGCATCTCTCTTTCTGCCTCTAATAACATCAAAAGCATCGCTCTGGGCGCACCGATATCGGAGAAGTCGCAGCTTAGCGATGCCAGCATCGGAATTGATGGCTGGAATCCCTGGACTGGCCGCGGTTATCGCTGTCTGTAGGCGAAATATCGTGAGAGATTTCGAACGGAGCGTCAGCGTCGCTGTCGTTCGAATATCAGTTCCGCGCGTGCGATAGTTCGCAATAATCGTAGGGCGTCGCCAGGTACCGGGGCTACCGAAAATATTGGTAAGGGGGAGGGAGAGCGGGACCGCGCGACCGATTAGCGAGAACGACTCGGGGACTCTCGTCACCGGAGTGATAGCGTGAAGACGTGTGCTCGCTGCCCAGCCATGGGGGGAATAAGATCGGAAGGACGGAGGACGGACGAGTCGGTCTGGCTTTAACATCTCGGCACCGATAAACTCGTGCGGTAAGCCTTCGCCTCTTGGTTGGACTCGGACTCGCATAAAACATCTTTTCGCGCCCTAAAACTACGAGCTTGCACGTGGCTCGGAAGCTGCGCTGGGTACCGTCCCGGGCAAACGATAACTTTTGTTTCTGTCGATTATTTCATGTCTATTGTGTTCGTGGATCAAAGGTGCCGGGTATTGGACGGACTCGCGTGGCCGTCGGGATGGATTATTCGATTCGCGATGGGATTCGGCCTTGAGACCGCCGAATTAGTTTTATTGCTGCGTGTGACGGAGTACAGTGGCAGTATCTCGAGGCATGCGAGTCGTGTTTCTCGCACGTGCAACGGAAACCGTAGGCTCGAGCAAGGGGCTGCGGCTGTCTTGCGAGAGCGTCGCGCTAGCCAAAAAGTAACGAGAAGCGCGTTCGTGATGCTTTAATGACTCGAGATGGGTTTTATGTCGGTACCGGTAGTGAGCGCGATCGAGTATATATTGGCGACAGATCGACACGCACGCCTCGTGATAAATTATCAGTGCAGAATATCGGCACATCGGCGTCGTCGCCGCGCGCTCGAGGTGGTATAATCGCGCATAAAAATAAGATAGAGAAGGGAAAGTAGGGACCGATCCCGTACTTAAATTCTACCGTGATTTTCTATTATGTTAGTTATTTTATTAGATATTTTTCTTTTCTCTTGCGCTTTTTCCGGATTAGGTTCGACTTTTCGATTATATTAGTTGCGGAATGCGGGATCGGGGACACTATTGTTGTATAACGAAATTTTAGTACTTCGACTCGGTGAACTGAGTAGCCGGGGAGAATGTAGTGAGGGATCCTTTTTTTGCACTTGTTTAGAGTCACTCTTTCCTATTTGTTTTTGCGAATAAATAACATCTTTGTCGATTCACTATTCCTGACGTTATTAATCTACCTCTTCACGAGTTCCGAACCGCCCTTCTACCGATACACAACCTGAGCAGCCTCGCAATCTATCGGTCTTTTTAAATAAATATCGATCTCCGATCGTGTCGAGTACGAACCTCGGCTGGCGCCTTTAAAATAAATTAAGCGATCGAGAGACGGACTTTTGTGTCGATTACGGTACCGTTTGGGATATGGATTTGTGTTGTTCGTTGCGGTGCTAAAAATGTCGGTCACAATATATTGTGACGTGACATTTCGCGTCCCGTCACTTCGCACGGTTTTTGATCGAGCAGTGGGCCGGATTTACGGCCCTGAGAACGCCGCTCGTCTAAACCGGCTCGATCGTCGACTCGCCGAGGGATTATTTTTCTTTAATTTTATTTTATTTGTTTTACGATCCGTTTTCTTGTATCTTAGTCTTTTATAGACCATACGAGAGACGTATGACTCTTCGACCCGACCGCCGGGCGGTGTTGCCCTCGATCGTGTCCCCCAGGAGATTGGCCTAAGTGGGCCGGAGAATGTTTCGTTCGACAAGCAGGCGGAAGCCGAAAATCAGCTTCCGCGGAATAGGAGGCCGGAGGGACGTGGGTAGTGACCAAGATAACGTGTTTCCCGTCCCTCCCGACTACACGGCCTGGAGCCGTTCCTGTCCCGTCGAAGCCACGGACGCCGCGGACCGCTCACCACGGCGCCTCCACTTGCGGGGATTACGAGGAAAGGATGTGCACGAGGTGCAGTTATGTGGCGTATCGTGTGGGCCCACCGCGGTGGAAGAGGGACGCCTTAACTTCGCGAGGGAGGCCTCCCCTCGAGTTCATCTTGCCCCACCGGATCCTGGGAGGAAGGAGTCCGTGGATATCAACAATCATCGCTGCGAGCGGAAGATTCTCGTGGGCAGCGGGGAGCGGCCGGAGGCAGAACCGGTCTTCCGGCGTCTTAGCCGTTTAGCGGAGGCTAGATTCGGGACTCGCGAGAGAGGGGGAAGCGCTAGCGCAGCCAGTCCCGGGAGCGCGTCAATTTATTCAGCAGTCGGTGATCGAGTGCGGTGACGAGTGGCAGTTTTGGCGTTTTCTTTGGAATAACCTCCCGGGCTGTTCGCGCACCGGTAAGCTTCTGTCTCTCTCTGATACTCTGTGCTCGCTGGAAATGCCGAAGCCGGACCCACCTTTCATTTAGTATTTTAGTATTTTCTATTTAGATTTGGCGTTAACTTTTTCGTGTTTATTGTCTTGCTTTTGTTGCCCCGAACGGCAGGATGGGTCCGGTGAAGCACGTCCGGCGAGATCGTCGCGCTGGTCTTTCTCCTTTTCGGTTTGTTCGTTGTACTTTTGTTTTCTCTCGGCTACTTTCTTCGCCGCTGTAATTTCTCGCATCTTCTCTGTTCTATCTATCGTCATTTCGTTAACTTCGCGTATCTTTCGGCTACATTCTATCCTTGGCTCTATATCGCGTACCGCAATTCGAACATCCGCGTGAGGACTTTCGTCGCTTTCGCCTTAGGTTGTTGGCTGTATTTCGCGAATTTACTTCGAATATCGGCTACATCTCGCGAATTTTGTTTCGAACACCAGCGATGTGACTTTCGTCACTTTCGCAAATTGCGATCGGCTACATCTCGCGAATTTTATTGCATCGAGGCTAAGGCGATTTCGCCGGTTACATGGGCTATCTTCATCTTGCGAGACAAAGGGACGGCAAGCGCGTCGTCCAGCGTTCGTTAGGCCGTTCGGCCTAACGAAAAGGTCACTAAAAGGTCACGGGCGCGCCCGTTCCGGGAACCTTCTCGATTACTTCGGCTATCTGGCGTTCTTGCTTTGTTCTAGCGAGCTTTGTCTTTGTTATTCTTTCTCGCGTCCCGTGTAACGGTGAATTGGCTATGTTAAGGATAGAATTTGTCTGGCAATCGCAACTTTTTCATGTCTTTCTTTCTCGAGTAATTTGAGTTAACTATTCGTCGCTGTAAATGCCGTATTTCACATCTCGGTTATATTTAATTTTCGGCAATTTAATTTTCGATTACATTTAACTTTTTGGCAATAGTTTATTTTCTCTGGCCACATTCCACTTCCGGCAATAGTTTATTTGTCTCTGGCTACATTCCACTTCCGGCAATAGTTTATTTTTCTCCGGCTACATTCAACCACCGGCAATAGTTATTTTCCCCTGGCTACATTCCTTTTGGCAATAGTGTATTTTTCCCTGGCTACATTTAACTTTCGGCAATAAGTTTATTTCCTCCGGGTATGCGTGCCATTTATCACAGTTTTGCATACGAGTTTTGTTTACGAAAATTATATTATCAATGGATGAATAAAAATATTTAATTGTCATTTTGCGTTTGGTCACTCGCGCGTCCACCCCCCTCTACCATTTTCTCCCAGGTGGGCTGAGCTAGCCGGAGTCTCACCAGCTTCGCCTTACCCATTTCCCTCGTTCGTCCCCGTAACTCGCCGCGAGTCTCAAATAAATATGCCGCTTTCCGAGCGGTGGTACCGAGGTACCTGGCGCCCAGTCGCGCGCGAGATAGTGGCTTCCACCTTGCCACGCGGGGACGGCTTTGGTCGATCGGCATTAGAAAATTAGTAAATCTCGTCGTGGGTTCGAGCCCCGAGATTCGGCATCGAGCAAAGTCGCGAGTCGAGCAGGGTGCGCGGGCATTGGGAGTTGGGGCCAGGATGTACGAGAGGTAAAATTCTCGCTACAATATATATTAGTGTATTATGCCACAAGGGAGGAAAGTGCGTGTTTTCACCGAGTGTGAAGTTTGATGCCCGAGCGAAGCGAGGGCAGAAATTCACACGAGGTGAAAATGCACTTCCTCCCTTGTCGCATACGATATTTTTTTTCCGACTTCGTTAAAATAACAACATTTCTTGCGTCGCAAAATCGTCATATTCGGCAATGACCATTTCTGCCCGGGGAGTAATAGAGCTTCCAGAGGGAGTATTGGGTATTGGGTATTGTGTGTTACACCGATCCCCTAAGGGTTACGGGCTCCTTCACTTTCTTCCTCCTCCTTCCTTATCCGCGGTCGCCGGTTCGATTCTTGGGCCCGGAGCTTCGTCGCGCCCCGTCAGGTGTCAGTAGTCCCGGACATACGGATATAGTCGTAGTTCGTACGTCCTATCTCCGGAGCTATGTCCCCGTCCGTTTTCCTTTCACCTACGGGCCTTCAGTCTCGGGAATCGAACCCGCGACACCTTTTCCCAGTCTTTCGGTTTCCCATACCGAGGCGCTGGTCCTTTCCTCTGAACCTACTATTATAGTGGGTTCCGAACCACTTTTTCGCAGATAAAAACACCACAGAAAATTCTTGGTGCTTGCCGGGAATCGAACCCGGGCCTACTGCGTGTGAAGCGCGCGCCGAGACAACTCGGCCATGCTCACCCTTGCTTCCAGAGGGAGTAATGAGCCCTATTACTCCCTAGGGAGTAATGAAATTTTACTGCGCATGCGCACAGGTTAATAATGATCATCGGTCAATAATAGACCATTTTCCGCCGATATTGCACGCAAGAAATGTGGCTATTTTAGCGAAGTCGGGAAAAAATATATATTTTTTTTGTACTTAGCCTTTTCGATTATTATTATCCTTCTTCTTTTTTTATACCTAACTTTTTCTATTATTATTATTGTTATTTTTGTTTGTCTATTTCTTGTCGTCCCTTATCCTTACTTTCCTTCCTTTCCCGTCTTCTTTGTCCCTCCTATTTTTATTCGTCGTTCTCCGAGTCTTCGGCTATTTTTCCACTCGCCCTTTCCTTGTACCTTTTTAAGAGGCTCGAGTGGAATTTCCCGCAGACTTTTTTCGACTCTGGATCTTCGAGAGTATACGTCGCTAATCCCACGCAGTTTCCAATCCGATACGGTCCCTCGTACAGCGGCATAAACTTCGCTGCGACCCGATCATTTTGGTTCGAACATTCAATGCCTTTACGAGGACTAAATCGCCTTCCTCGTAAGTTGTCATACGATGGCATTCGTCAAACTTTTCGGCTCTTCTTCTGCCTTTGCGTAATATCCGCAGCTGTACTTGCTCGATCTTTTTCGCGTAATCGACCATTTCCTCGGCTTTCTCTCTTACAGCCGGAATCCAATTTTTCCACGGCCGATGTAGTTTTTTCTTTGTCTGTAGTTCCGTTGGAGTGTATTCGGTGGTGTAGTGTGGAGAATCATTAATACAGTCTTGTATTATTGGCACCCATCTTGCCCATGCCGTGTGCCGATCCGTCAGGAAGGTCCGGAAAAATCTTCCGAGCTCTCGATTTACGCATTCGACAATATGCCCTTGCGGGTGTCGAATGGACGAAAACACTCCTCGGATTTCGTTGTCTTCCAGCTACTTTTTCCACGTATTGGCCGTGAACTGCGTGCCATGGTCAAATTGGATCCTTTTCGGCTTGCCGTGTTTCGGGATGTAGTCCGTGCTGAGTTTCTTTATTACCGTCTTTGTGTTAGCCTTTTGCATCGGATAAAGTACGAATTTCGTGAAGGCGTCTAGTGTTACCAGAATATGGCGGACTCCCCCGGTTCACTTTGGTAGTGGCCCGTAAAAATCGATTGAGAGTAAATCTCCGGGTCCCTCGGGCACAATTGTCTGCATATTTGCGTAGCTGTTTTGCACGGCGCACTTTGTTCGCTGGCACATGTCACAGGTGGCGAGCTGATGCCGGATGCCTTTCGCGAATCGTGGATAGGCGAAATCCTCGTTGAGCATTTGAAAAACTTTGTTCGCCCCGATGTGGCCGTACATCTCGTGGCACTCTTCGACGAGGGTTTCTTTTATCGGCTCCGGCAAGGCCACCTTCCATTGTCCGGTTTTCGCTGCTTTTTGTAAAACTCCTCCGCTGAGTCTGTAGTTTTTCGGATGGTTCTCGATTTCTTTCTCGTCCTCTAACAGAGTGATGATACCATTTAAATCTTCTTGATTTCTCTGTAGAGTTCCGATCGTCCTCATCCCTTGTGTTAACAGCTTTGAGGGTTTCTTCGCGAGGGCCGCAATGGTAACTTTTCCCGGCGTCGTCCCATCAGGTTCGTACGTGTGTTCTCGAAGCCTGCTGAGCGTTCGATACTTGGTTCGATTTTCCGGCCGGTGGTCTACCGTTAAATCGTATCCTTGTAGTAATAACACCCATCTCAACAGTCTGTCGCTTGTGAAACGGCACGTTTTCAAAAATATCAGAGCCTTATGATCCGTGATGATCGTGATCTTTGCTCCCTTCAGATAACTCGTTCTCCGAAGTCGTATACCCCACCTCTGTTCCTTTGAGCGTTCGACTCGCAAAAGCGATTACGCCGACTTCACCATTCTCATCGAGGTCTATTAAGCTGGCACCCCCATTACGTCCAAAAAAATGTGTAAATATCTCGAAATAATAGGCTTTTTATAGGCTCTCGAATGCCACTAAAAATAATTTTTGGACTCATCCCTGTTTCGAGAAAATCAAATTTCCAAAGTGGGGGTGCCAGCTAACATTAAGCCAGCGCCAACTTTTTTCGTATGATACTTAGACATTTTTTATTGGTCTCAGAATTATGGGCTTTTTATGGGCTCTTCAGATATGCAATTTCTTACTTCCCCGGATCAACCCTTATAAAGGTAACAACCCTTAAAAAATTTTGATTTTTTTTTCGCCAAATCTATGTCGAATATTTATGGGCTATTTATAGGCTCTATTCGTAGTCTACCCACTACTTACTGGATTTATTACAGCCCATCAGAACAGCCCCTTACCGACAAAACCGACCCCGAGGAAGAGAAAAAGGTGGATCTCCGAGTACCGATGACTCACAGACTCGGCTATGAACTCAAAATTCATCCGCATTCATGGTCTCTACTTTTCGTTACCTTACGATTTTTCAACGGCACCCCCGTGTCAAAAAACTACCCCTGAAAGAGTAACGAGTCACAATATCCGAGTACAGACAACTTATGTACGCGGTGATGGTTTTAAAATTGGTAATTATTTATGGACTAGATTATTCGCAGGCTTATGATTTTTTTGGCTGCACCTTCAATTCGAAAAAGGTACCCTTACTGGAGCTGGAAGTTATGGGAAGGCCAGAAATTGCATCCTCGCGAAAACTACAGTTCCCGATTTCATATTAATTTTGATACCAATACGGAATACGTAAGCGATCAGTGCTCAGAAAGTATGGTATCGTATATCGAAAGTATATATAAAGTATATCGAAAAACTTTTTTTTCCAATGTAAATATAGAAATTGAAATGGAAGCAACAAAAAGTATACATAAATATGAGGTATTCCATCCGGTTTCGAACGGTCAAAAACTCGACCCTCTTCAAAACTATTGGAATTTCACTATAATTCATTATTATTTACGAGGGATTTACGTTTTTTTTTCAGAATTTTTAGATCCTTCCTTTTTGAGATATTTAAAAATTTAACTTTTTTTCAAAACCCTTGTATCTTAAAAACTATTAGTCGTACAAAAAAACCTTGAAAACATAAAAGTTGCAGTTTGAAATGAACTTTTGAAAAAAAAATGTTGACAATTTTTTTGAATGCAATAAATGTCCATTTCTATGAAAAATAGACAAAAATTTTTTTTCACCACATACGTCATGTTTGATTTTTCTAAAAAAATTCCAGAATATACTCCCAAGTATATAGAGTAACCTCATATTTTTGTTTGGATGGTTGAGATGCCCGTTTGGTAGCTATTTTTCGTTTAATATCGATTTTTCATAAAAACCAATTATATCTATTACTTTCTATTAAATTTTCCTATTAATTCTGACATTATCCACAATAACGGGATTATCAAATAATAAAAGGGATTGGGGGAAATTCATGAAGTATAAACAGTACGTTTTAAGCTATTTATTTTTCCAAACTCGGTGGATTTTGAAGTCTGTAGCAAACGAATACCTTTTGCATTTTACCGTGCCAGCGAGACCTGGTACAACACAATGATGTTTTTGAGTTTGCGGTATCGCTTTGAATTGGGTGAATCTTGTTTCGAGAATCTCCTGAGCGATGTAATTGTCGACCGACGAATAGCGAACGGTGATGGCTGGAACATTGCCCAGCTGAGATCCCCATTCGTATAGGGCTTGTGGCGTTAAAATTTATCGGTCGAGAGGCAACTGCATACTGGCTCGAGCCGCGAGTCAGTATGCAGTACTTTTTAGCGTACTCCCAACCCCGTCACATGGCCCCTTGCCATGAGCACTAGCAAAAAAGTGCCATTCTGCCGGAACGGAAAAATCTTGTTCGTGCAGGGACAAATTTCCAAAATTTTTGAAATTTTTGAATTGTTGCAGGGCTCCATCAGAAATGTAATACATTCGTTTCGGATTCTCACAAACTGATCGGATAAACTCTTGAATTACGTTGTCGAAAACGTGAACAGCAATTGCATCGTGGTGAAGACAGTCTGATATTATTGCGAGACTTTTGTGAACTGTCGACTGATTTTCGCGGTAATATACAACGACAGGATATATTGTCGCCTGATTATTATTCCAGTGAAATCCGGATACAGCTTCTTGTACGACGAACGAATAATTTTCGGCGAAGTCACACACTACTAGAAATTCACCGTTCGTCAAATTTTGACGCAATGAACGCATGATCTAACAACTTTTTTGTAGAATCACACAGTTCGTCGATGAAGTCATCAGCGTTTTTCAATATCGTTTCAAGAGTCATCCTTGGTTTCGGAACCCACTGTTTGTAAGTGATACTTTCTATGTCTCGATCAACAATAACTTGCTCAAGAACCTGCCGGAGTTTTTCTACTCCAGGACAAACTTCGCAGTCGCTGAAATAACATTTTGCTTCTGGCTCCGCGCATACTATCATATTTAAGCAATCTTCGTAGTCTTTTATTGGGTCGCTCGAGCCCTCCGACGAATTGCGAATATCACAGCCTGAAAAATGAATTCAATTATAAGAAAATGGTAATGCAATAGCGATTAGCAACCTCGAACACTCGCACAGCCCACATGTACTCATGCAAGACCCATACAGATGCGAAGCACACCTGACCGATAAAGCTAGCATTCATTTATCTTATGAAATTGTATTAATAATACCTAGGAGCATCAGCTTCACATTTTGATGGGATATACATTGTAACAGGAGCACGTGCCTCGTACAATAATTTCCGGATTTATGCGCCTCCTTCTGCGAGAAGGGCACTCAAACGGACGGATTCGGGGACTCGAGCGTTAAGGAATTATGGGCTGGCGTGTCAGAGACGGTTTTGACGTTTAAAAAAATATGCTTTATTTGTAAAGTTACAGGCTTCAGGATTCATTAACCCTTTTTCCGTTCTGTTTTAACTCGGGTTAGTCGATGTCTACAATTATATTCAGAGCGATTACAGAGATTGTTCTTTCGGCAAGAAGAAAGAATGACCTATGAATCTTATCCTAGTTCAATCACGGGTTTCTTCTTCAATGATTGTCTCTATTTATCGTGTGATTTTATGGCTTCAAGTAGAGATCTTTAGATGAAACATATTTATTTCGCGTGAACCGCACCACGCATGCGCGGGCAGATTCTCGGTCGACGCGAAGTCCAGCTGGCCGCTGTGCTCGGCTGTCTAGCTGTGACGTCACGGCACGGCGATCGTCGCTGACAGCTCGCTCGCTTCGCGATTTGCGATCGGTGTTAAATGGGGACAAAAACGTTTTTACCTTGTTTTGTCGGTATAGGAGCCTTCAGGGGGAGTGAACGAACCCCTGGATGTACTTTTTTCCAGTCCTTGGAGTTGGAATATTCGTCTGATCCGACCTTGCAGTGTCTGACCGGTCAATTTGGTCACTTTACCGGTCCACTCCGACTGTCACTTTTATTGGCCCGAATTGTATAAGTTCACTCAGGCACAACTTTTTATAAGTCCGTTGTAGCACCAAATGTTTATAAGTCCGATTCTGGCACGAATTTGATAAGTCCGATTCGGCACAGAATGTTTATAAGTCCTATTCTGGCACGAATCTATAAGTCCAAATTGTCACCAAATTTGGAAGTCCTTTTTCGGGGCACAATTTATAAGTTCACTCGGCACGAAAATTTCTAAGTCCTTTTTCGGTGCACAATTTATAAGTCCACTCGGCACGAAAATTTACAAGTCCAAGGTTCACCAATTTTTATAAGTCCAAATTTGGCACGAATTTTATAAGTTCAATCCGGCAAAAATTTTTATAAGTCCACAGTAGCACAAAATTTATAAGTCCTTTTTGGCACTGTTTCACTTTTGTCACTTTTAACTCACTTTTACTTTCCACTTTGCACTTTTAATTTCACTTTTAGTCCTTGAGCGTTGGCCGATGATAAGGTAGATCGTTCACTGATGATCGACTGTCGAAATCGCCGTCTTTTATACCCCGATTTTGGACTCCCACGCCGTCGGTTCGGCAGATTTCTGGCGGACTCGCGTCTGCGTGCGGTCGCCCGATTATTAATTTTCTGATTGGCTACTCGCGGGGAGCTCCCGTCGCCCTCCAATACCGGGTCGATATTGCTGTGACGATCATCCGGTGTTACCCGCTGAGCTAATGGCGTGCTCGGTTGGTGCCGTGTACAACGGTAGTGTCGTCATTTCTGTCCAATCAGCGAGGCCGATTTTCCCTCGCTTTCGCCTTTCTTCGACCTTGAGCGTGCTTTCGCCGCAAGCCCGCTCGGCAGCGCCGCGGTGCTTCCGATCTCTCGTCTGCGCTTGCGCTCGGTTCGATATCGATCGCGCCGCCGCTCGATCCAGACAGATGGCGCCACGTACACCTCGCGTTATCTCACTTTATGCCAATAATATCGGGTTTAGCTCGTCGTCGGGTGCTCGCCGATGGCCAAACAGTTACAACATACGCAGCTCGTATACGTACCACTAGCACCCGCCGAAACACAATATTTTGGTCTCAGCGAAGCACATTTAGAGAAACCAACAAAGGAATCCGGATGACAGGATTTGAAGTAAACATAGAGCTCTTTCAAATTGGCCAGAAGTAAACGTTTTTGCTTATGCGTTCTGTGTCCATCAGTGTCTCGTACCGACACGAAGGCTTTCATGCCGGGCATCCCCCATGGAAATAAAGTATATGCATTGTGACGTGATTTTTCGATCACGGTCACAAAAATCAACGTTTTTCGGATACGGCTATCGATTTAGTTCGGTTAGCCCGTTAGTTCCCGCTTTACTGCCCTTTAGCTGTCCATGTACCGTCCCGTTCTCGCTAAATGAATGTTCGTAACGTTTTGCGATCCAGTTTAGATTTTGCGGATGAGCATTGTGTGTGATAAGCTTAGAGTTAAGCTCAGAAAGATTTAGTTCAGGTCGGGATTCTCGAATCTATTCGGTGGAGAGAATCTCGAAGAAATGAGAAACACGAATAGAGGAGAGCCCGACGAGATTTCGTCACGAATACGCCAAAGTCCGGTGCAAACCCGGCACTCCGCTTAGGTGATAATACAGGACGTTGGAGAACAGGCGGAGGTTTCAGTTCAGTCCGGGCAAGGTTGGAACCCCTTGTGCCGTGTTTTAGTTTAGAGAGAGAGCCTTGTTTTCACGTCCTGCATTTGGAGTAGCGATCGCGAAGATTCTCAAAGTTACCGCGTTACAGTTTCGGCTCTCGTATAGATGACGTCACGAAATAGTTCAAGAGGGCAGTAGTTACCGGTTAAGGATCCCGTAATAATCATGATAACGTCTCGTTAGAATATTTTCGTAGGCTTATCAGTCTACCGGGAGTCGTCCTCGAGGCTGCTCGGACCTCTCTCGTGCTCCCGATGTTTACGGTTTCGGCCTATTGTCTCGCGCTGAGTCATTCGTTCTCGCTCGCACTAACGTCGACTCCGGCTATCGTTCTCGCTTCGGTTCGCGTATCGACTCGTGTGCTGTGTTTTGTGCGGATTCGTTTCCGAATTCTTTACCGATGTTTCTGTGCTCGAGATGCGTTTTGGAGAACGCTCTTGAGGTGCAGTGATTGTGTTTTAGTTCTCGAAGTGTCGCAAGATGCAGTTCCCGCAACTTATTGGATTAAATTACGCTAATTCGGTGAGTTTTTGTCGTTTCGATAATTATTCGATCGCGTATAGATCCGCTCTCGTTACGCTCGCTCCGACCCTCCGGTCAGCTGAGCGCTCCCGATGCACAAGTGTGCGATCCCGTGGCTTCACAGCCAGTAAATAGTCGTTCCCGTTATTTACAGTTGAGATTCCGAATTTTCGATTCCGCGTTATTTTATTGGCCAAGGATCGCGACCCTTCTACCATAACCCGCATCCTGAGCAACCGTGCATTTCCGTTACCGTTTGCTCCCGCGAGTGCATTGGTGTTAACTCGTTACGGTTAGTTCTCGTTTTGTTGTTCCGTTCGTTTCGTCCTTGCGGAGGTCGGCCTGTTCCACCGACCTCCAGATCTCGCATTGGTGGAGTCGGGCTTGTTCCACCCGCTCCCAGATTTGTCCGGTTTGGTAATTCCGGCGAAACAAAAATTAACCCTGCGGAGCTCGGCTTGTTCCACCGACTCCAGATTAGTCCGGTTGTTAATACCGGCGAAACAAAAATTAACTGGCGCCCACCGGGACGCCAATGTATTCGCGGAGGTAGACGGCCGAAGGTGACGTTTTTGAGATCCCGATTTCGCGGTTTTTCTGAGTATAGATTTTCGTACCGTTTCGTGTGAGTTCTCGGAAAAATACGTCACAGCATAAATATATTTCGGGATATATGTTATATATACACGAGATATATACTGGATATATAATATATATCCAATATATATCTGAGATATAGAACTTTTTGCCACATTATATATCTGAAAAGTATAACGAAGATATATGAAAGATATATACATGACATATATTCATTCAAATTTCTTTTTACGGCGGTTAGTACGTACCGAAAAATGGTTTGGGAATATTTAAAAAATTGATTGGTTTGTCATCATGAATTATATCAATTTAGAATACAATACTATATTTGGAGAAAGAAATAAACCTAACGACCTGAAGTTGGGCTCGAACCCGGGACCTTTCGCACGTTAACCTGGAAACTTACCGCTACGCTGCCACCTATCATTTTAATTGTTCTCATTCCCAGCGAGATTTGAACGTAACAAAAGTTTTCTTATTTCAAGTGATGATCATCAATTTTCTGATGATGAAAGTAAATCGGTTTATTGAGCCTTTTGCTTATTACAAAATGAAAAAGAACAAAAATAACCATACTTATGTTTAAGCTACCGAATAACGGATCGCCTATGCGTCTGTATGTGATAGTTTTTTACGCATAAAATGATTTTGAATGTCAAATTTAAATAATTTAGAAAAATGTTCACAACTTTTCAAAATTCACTTCTATAATATTAACCATAAACATAGGTACTATCAGATGCTTTAAAAATTATTGGTTGCGGAGTAGCGCGATATCTAAGTCTCTAGATGCAATCGCCAATATCTATTTACATATTTCTCGGAGCAGTTTGAGTTTAGGCTATGTACAGTCACAGATGATACGCTGTTCTGTCAAATCAAAGATATTGTGACGTATTTTTCCGAGATCTCACGCGAAACGGAAACGAAAATTCAGATTCAAGAGAAAAGCAAATAAACAACAAAAAAAACCAACCAGACGCGAAATCGGGAACTCCAAAAACGTCACCTTCGGCCGTCACCTCCGCGAGGGCATCGGCGTCCCGGTGGGCGCCAGCTAATTTTTATTTCGCCGGTATTAACGAACCGGGCTGAACCGAAAGCGAGCTGGGCGAGCTCACTCCACCAAACCGATTTTTATTCGCCGGAAATCGAGAAACCGGCCCAAAGAACGGGAGGTCGATTGGGCGAATCGACCTCCGCAAGGACAAACGAAACGGCACAACGAAACGAGAACTGCATCGGGATCCACGAACGCGAAAGCTCGGTAGCGATAACGCCGGATGCACCCGCGAAAGTAACTGTGCCGGAAAGGCACAGCTGCTCAGGATGCGGATATGATAGAGGGGTCGCGATCCTTCTCCAATAAAATAACGCGGGATTCCTTACGAGATCTCAACAGGATCGGTAACGTGAGGAATAAGTTTTATTGGCCATAAGCCACGAGATCGCACTTGCGTGCATCGGAAGCGCTCAGCTGACTGGGGGGTCGGAGGCGAGCGTAGCGAGAGCGGATCCATACGCGATCGAACAATTATCGAAACGACAAAACTCACCGAATCAGCGTAATTTAATCCAATAAGTTGCGGGAACTGCATCTTGCGACACCACGAGAACTTCAGCACAATCACTGCACCTCAAGAGCGTTATTCGCAACGCAACTCGATCACAGAGAATCGGCAACGAATTCAGACGGAATTCGCGTAACACACGCCGTACACGAGTCCACTTGCGATCGCGCGAAGTGACAGGTAACGCGAGCGAGACGCACGAACCCGAGCGAGAGCGGTAGTCGGAGTCTACGTTAGCGCGAGCGAGAACGACACACTCGAGCGCGAGACAATAGCCGAAACTGTAAACACCGGGAGCACGAGAGGTCCGAGCTGCCTCGAGGACGCCTCTCGGTAGACTGATTAGCCTACGACAATACATCCAACGGGACGTTATGATTACTGCGGGATCCTTACTCGATAGCTACTGCCCTCTCAAACTTTTACAGAGCGTCAATTCAAACGAGAGCTGTACTATATGCGGTAGCTTCGGAATTCGTCGTGATCGTTGCTCCAAATTCAGGGCATGAAAACAAGGCTCTCTTCTCTCAACAAAACGCAGCACAAGGCGCCCATCCTTGCCTGGACCAAAACGCAACTCCGCCTGTTCTCCAACACCCTGGATTAGCACCCGAACGGAGTGCCGGGTTTGCACCGGACTTTTACGTATTCGCGACAAAATCTCGTCGGGCTCTCCTCTATTCGTGTCTCTCTGTACGTCGAGATTCCCTCCACCGAATAGATTCGAGGTCCCGACCTTAACCCAGACCTCTAAACGAATCTTTAAGCTTATTTTAAGCTCCTCTTCACACTGAACTCGACAGGCTCGGAAACTCACAAACCTTATCGTACGGGAGCTGGACGGTATCGCAAACAGCGAAAGGGCAGCGAATCGGGAACTGTATTTTTTTTGAATCGGTAGCGATAAGCGTAAAAATGCTATTTAATTGTATTCTTGTGACGGTGATCGGAAAATCACATCACAATATATATAAAAAATACATCGAATTATTTATAATTAATATATAGGAATATGTAAAATATTTATATACATGAATATATATGACGTATATAATATATATATCTGAACATATATTAGTTAAGATATTTAACATATAATCGGTATATATTAAAAATATAAAATTGTTATATATCCCGTTATATATCTGGCGGATATATAAAAGATATATACGGGATATAGAACTTTTTGCCGTTATATATGACGTATATAAATTATATATCTTTCTATATATCTGACATATACTTCCATTCCATGGGGAATGTTAGCACTTACTGTGTCATCGTTGTAAAATGAAATTATTTCGTCAACGATATTTCCACGTAACGCAGAACCTGGAATATAAATCGTTCAAATGTCGGTTATTAGATAAATGTCATTATCGATAGATGGAGAGTGAAATGGATTATAGTGAATTTTTATTAATGCTAGCATTACGAACCACCAATTGGAGGGTTGGGCAAAGCTAGTACGCCTTTTTCCGTTTTTAATTGTCGAGCTTTGCGGATCGTGTACACCGAAGCATCGAATTTCCTAGATATTTTGGCTATTGACCACGAATCAGGCAGCACAGTTAATATCTGTATTTTTTCGCTCCGCGTTGTATCTGCATCTTGATACTTTCTTTTTAAACCATTGAACACCTCGTTCAAGGCAACTGCATGCGCAGGTTGGTCAATACAGCCAAACGTAGCTTTCAAGGTACCGCATACATGATCGATTTTGTTCGAAATCCATGTGAGGCGTTCCGCTTTCCCGATCGGGATTGGCGACTGTTGCAACATTTCAAACGCAGCGTTTACTCTTAATAACTCCAGCTGTGCATCCGGAACAGATTCTTGGCTCGACTGTGTCTGGCTAGATGAAATTGCTGATTCTTGAGTTGCCGGAAGCTCAATATCTTCGCCAGGACATAATGAAGTTTCTTGGCACTTCGATGTTAATTCTTTACTATTCCGGAGTAGAGATGAATCTGCTAAACAATTTGCCCCGTGATTAGAGAAATTACAATCAAGTTTGTTTGGAAAAATATCACCCACACAGAGAATGATCGTATAAAGGCAGTTTTGCTTCCTCATAGAGGAAGCTTTGTTAAATTCTCAAAAAGCGTGAAAGATTATCTATAACCAAATGTTCGAACCTTTTTCATTGTATTCTCATTATTTTTCTTCTCCTCGCAAAGTCTTTTCTATTACAAAGTATCATCTATATCTTGTTGGCTTTCCCACAGACTCTATGGCATAGAGGAAGCTTTGTGACGAAAGGAAAAATAAAGAGAAAGCAATTTATGAATATGCAATTTTCAATGCTTTGTATTGACATGCTTTGTACCGGATGGATAAAGGAGTTAAATTTTACTCTAATTCTCAAAAATGTTACCCATTCAATCAATTTTCGCGAAATGCTATTTAAATCATGCTATTCACATCGGGTAATATTTGAACATAATATTAAATTTTGCACATACAGATATATTTTTTCTAAGCCCCATTTCTCTACATTTTAGACAATTTTAAGGGACCCGACATGAAAATCTCGTTTCTGGTATGAACATAAAGTTTCGTCTGTAAGGAATAAAAATCTGCTTAGTCGACTACACCAACTGCAATTATCACATTAAAGATTTACCCGTACTTGTTCCAACGTTGTCATCCACTTTCATGCCGTGAATTATTTGTCTACACACGGTACACAAATAATCTGTTGCCGTTAGCAATGGCACTTTCTGTAGCAGTATTGACGATGGGCATCGTAAAGCCTGTCTTTTGGTTTGTCCTGGATGCACTTTTAGCGGATCGCAGCACCGACTGAATTGCGCCGTGGTCTCGCTCGATTCCATTATCGAGATAGTTATTTTTATTTAGGACACACCGAGATTACAAAGAAAATGATACACGTTTCCTTAAAACCGTTGCCACATACAACACGCGACTTGTCTGCTCGACGAAGTCGCCTACACTAGCATTCGAAAAAGACGCGACACAATAAAATCTATGAAAGCATACGGCGAGGAAGATTGTTTATAAACTCGATGGGCATCTTGTTTTGTTTTGAGTCGAACAGCGCGTATCGAGCGCTGTACAACACACCTACCTCGTCGATACACTATGAAGTTGTTATATATGAATTAGCTTCGTAAGACATTGTTGCCCCGAAGAGAAAGTTTCACTCAAGGTTTTTTATATATAGTTTTTTATATAAGTTCAATACAATATAATCAATAATGGATATATTTTTTCCAAAAAAATCATTTTTAAATCATTTTTTTCCAAAAAATATTTTTTCCAGATGTTATACGGAAAATAGCTACCAAACGGGCATCTCAACCATCCGAACAAAAATATGAGGTTACCCTATATACTTGGGAGTATATTCTGGAATTTTTATAGAAAAATCACACGTGACGTATTTGCTGAAAAAAAATTTTTTAGTCTATTTTTCATAGAAATGGACATTTATTGCATTCAAAAAAATTGTCAACATTTTTTTTTCAAAAGTTCATTTGAAACTGCAACTTTTATGTTTTCAAGGTTTTTTTGTACGTTTAATAGTTTTTAAGATACAAGTGTTTTGAAAAAAAGTTAAATTTTTAAATATCTCAAAAAGGAAGGATCTAAAAATTCTGAAAAAAATTACAAAAATCCCTCGTAAATAATAATGAATTATAGTGAAATTCCAATAGTTTTGAAGAGGGTCGAGTTTTTGACCGTTCGAAACCGGATGGAATACCTCATATACTTTTTTATTTCCGTAGCGATTCCCTTACATTGCAAGAGTATAATTGTTCGACACGTAAAAAAATGAGAAGATGAGAATAATTTCTTATTATACTGTACGTTTCGCTCGCCAGAATATTGACGAATTCATTGTACATTTTGGACGCGCATGTTCTTTTGTTTTTTTTTTACCGACAAGGTGATGTGTAACCTTTAAAGAAACAAAGCATAACCCGTCCCTGGTCTTTATTCAAATTTTGTAACGTTTTTGTTTTGTGTTTATTAGCATCGATACTTGTAGAAAAACCCAAAGGCAACATGAACAACGAGAAGTTGGGCAACGACGCCGAAAAGGAAGAAGAAAACGAGCGCGACAAAGCAAACGACGAAAACGAAGTGGAGGTGGCGAGTGACGAAGAGGAAATAGAAAAGACGGAGGATGAAAACACAAACGAGGAGTCGGACAACGATGATTCATTCGTTACCAAGTCCAGAGGGAGTTTGTGGAAGGCTTGGGCTTTAAAGATCGACAATACAGTGAGAAAGTCGATAAAAGAGAATGTCGGTGATGACGACAATGCTCATTTTTGTCCCCGTTTGGCTAATCGTATCATCCATGACATGAAACTATTTCCACTTTGGTCATGTGTCTGCCGGAACACGTTTGGGTATGGACGCGAACCTGCTTCAGTGCGCCAGTGGAGTCAGATTTCAAAAACGTAAAGAAACATGTTTTACAAAATGAGGACCTCCCGATGAGAGCGGACGATTTTATTAAAAAAACATGCTAAACATCTTAGCGGTCGCATGAAAGTGATTTCGTGTGCGGTAGCCGAGGCTGTCGAGGTCTAGCGAGACTCTAACGAAGAAACGTCAACAGGCAGCACCAACGCAGATTCGAACAAAGATGGAGGCGACAACAAAGAGCCAACAGATGAAGGTCTGGACGTAGATGCAATTCCGATCGCGAACTCTACATCTAACGCAGAACCGGAAAATGATCTCGCTGTCGTTGTTCAAGTAGAACAATGTTTCGAAGATGAAGCTGAAATTTACCCGGATGATAGAGTCGCCGCTCAGGCCAACGACGGTACTCCTGCAAGATCAACAACGTCTGAACAAGAAACCCGTCGACCGAAAAAAATGGATCAGATTACTGCTAACGGCTGTGTCGCATGTAGCAATGGCGACATACCAAGTGGTGCACATAGATGCGTTTTTTTGTAAAAAGTCGGTGCACGCATTACCCTACTGTTCAAAACCGGCGGAAGGACAAGAGGAAGGATACGAACAGAAAAGAGTTTGTCTCCTGTGTCTGAAAAATTTTCCGGAAAGTGTGGAAAGAAATGCCACAACAAACGCCAAAGAAAACTGGAGGAATTTGGCCATCAGTCCGCCCAAGCAGTCCATTCGATGTACGAATACTTTGAAAGGTCGTACTACACCAGAACTTGTCTCAACGGCTACGAAATCAAAAAAACGTTCTCGCTATCTGCAGCCAAACTTTCTGGACCACGAGTTAGTGCTGCACGAAAAACTACATCGTGTCCCCATCCTGAAGAATGGCAACAATATGTCATTGAAGGCGATATCGTTACGCGACAGAAAAGTTACATTGACTAACACATGCGCCTTTGACAGTATCGTCCAATTATTTTTAACGTCTGCTCTCGACTCGGAGGCCTTCAGCGAAACCTGCGCAGCCTCGAATTAACTTTTGAAAATGGTCTACAAAGTATCGAAAAACGGAGTGCGAGCCGATACATATCGTACGCGGGCGGCGATTCTTTCGAAAGTCGGTGAAGTTCTGAATTCTCTTTGCGGTGTTGATCTCATCGGTGCTCAGATGGATGCTGGGGGATTGACGCAGAAGATGTTCCAAGATGTGCCAAGTCTTACGGAAGTAATACGATGCTCAGGAGGATGCCAGGAACGAAAAGCCGTTTTCCCGCGCATTCAAATAGATCGTGCACACGCTGATGATACGACGATTCTCGCAAGCGCGATCGAAGCCTGCATGGCGTTGGAAGATCGGGCTTGCACGAATGCAACGTGCTTATCAGCTACACTTCCGACTGTCGTCGTCCAACCAGGTGAATACATGCACGATATTAAAATCAAATGAATGGTTGTATGGCATAATATAATTGTATTTCTTAACAGGTCCATTTCTTCTGATCGAGATAGCCACTGAGACTGGAATAGACAACGAACCGCAGCAGTTGAAGAACGTTCCCACCATTCTGAACTTGTCATTTTCAGAAAAGGCGTACCACCTTGCTGGAGTGATCCAATTTTATCCCCCCGTTATTACGCGTCGAAATTCTGAACCCGAGAAAGCACTAGGTCACTATATCGCTATATCGTATAGACATGACCATAGCTGGATGGCGTATGACGATACAAAAGATCAGGAGAAGCTCTTGACGCCGCAGCATCAAGGCTACTTCCAGATATTAATGTACAGAAGATAAGTTTTTTCTTCGATCGAGCAGTTGACCAGATTTTATCGCGATAAATATCTGATTTTTTTTAGTCACGGCCTGCACGCCCTTTATATCGCTGTACTTTATAAATGTAATCGAGCTGAATCGGGTACACTGATACAAACGATCAGGAAAAACCCTTGAAGCAAAAGAATCGAGGCTACTATCGTATACTAATTTACAGAAGAGAATTTTTTCTATGATTATTATTTTCCTTGTTTTGTTCGATTGAGCAGTCAACCAAATTTGATCGCATATTTCTATTTTATCGCTACAAATATATATATTTTTAAGTCACGCCCTGCGCGCCTCATATGCCGCTGTACTTTATAAACGTGGTCGAGCTAAATTGGGCACACTAATATAAACGATCAGGAGAAACCCCTGAGGCGAAAGAATCGAGGTTACTACCACATGCTAATGCACAGAAGAGCATTTTTTCTGTGATTATTATTTTTTTTCTGTTCGATCGAGCAGACGACCAAAGTTTATCGAATATTTATATTCTATCGCGACAAATATATGATTTTTTCTTGTCTCGGCCTGCGCGCCCTATATATCGTTGGACTTTATAAACGTGATCGAGCTGAATGGGGTCCACTGATACAAAAGATCAGAAGGAATCCTTAAAGCCAATGAATGGAGGTTAACAAATATGTGTGATGAAAGTAATGATATTATATATATTATAACGGAACGAATTATCGACCGCTCTGCAACCATCGATAATTCGTTACTATAGACGATTAGGTAGAAATCTGCTCGATCGACAACGCGTCACTCTCGCACGGCCGAATTCAACCAACTCCACCACAAGCCGACACGTCCGCGGTTTCCCCCAGACGCGATACTTACTTCATCACGAGTCACACGGAACCACTGACGGATGGCCTATATAAACCCGCGAGCGACACCAAGAGCTACCTTTTATCTTCCTACCTTCACCAGGAACACATCCTCAAATTCAACAAGCCTCAGTATAGTTCTGACACTTGAAGAATATCCTCTCGAGAAAGCCCATCTCCTTACAAGCTAAAGGCCTCGATACAGTTTCGACACCTTGGCTTCCTTGAGATAGCCCAACTCATCCATACATGGTCTCGATACTGCTTCGACGCCTGTATGGTCTTGAGCTAGCCCAGCTCCCAAGGATAAAAGCTTTCCCGAACTCGTGCTGTGGCGTTGACAAACCACACCACGTCGCACAAACATCTCGCATTTAGTTCACGATTAGGTAGGCCGAAAACATCTGGAAAACGCAAAGAGAAACCGACGGCGACGTATTCAAATCTCGAAACTTTACTCTTCTCAATTAAGAATTTTTTTCTTGAATAAAAATATCACGTCATCACGACGCCTGATATTTAACTGTAGATTCAATTAGCTAAAAACAGAAAACTAGAGGACTCTTCCAGTCCTCTATTCCATCACTGGAGCTTCACTCCACATCACCGACGCGAGTAGGTTACAAAGAACTCGTCCTAAAGAGCCTCCGAGGCAGTTGCAATTTGATTCCTGTGACCTCCTTTTTTTTCTTTTCTTTTTCTTTTTCTTTCTTCACTTCATTTATTTTTTTTTCTTTCTCCACACGTCGTCCTCTATTTTTCAATACACTGACTGCCTGTAGCCGTAACTACAGTATAGACTCAGCTAATGAAAAATTGAAGAGACCTATTTTAGAATCTTCTATTTTTCGCTCTGCAAGGCGTCCCTGTAGCCGTAACTACAGTGGTACCTTGCCTATCGACCAATAGACGAGACTAAGGTGATCAAAACATCCTTCCCATCCTCAATTCAATGATGAAACACGCCTTTGGTCTTCGGACTTGGTAAGAAGGCATCTCTGAGAATTTGTCCCCTCCAAAGAAAGAAACTCCTATCCTCGAGTTCGAACTTAAAAGCAGAATTATTCTTCCCCCAAGCGCGTAAAACTCAGGCGGAAGAATTAAAATCGTTTCATTGGCGCCCGAACAGGGACTCGAGGTATAGATATTCAAGCTGGGGCGAAAAAATAAAATCAACCAATTAAAAAATCGTGTTAAACCACTCAGAATGGCGAATCCAAAAGACCCTCCAGAAAAATCAAACGCAACAGGAGATGCGGAAACGATTGAAAACTCAACAAGTACCGAATCCGCGAGGGAAACGCCGATTGAAACGATAGAAATTGAATCCTTCAATGTGTCATACACTCTACCCAATCTGGCGCAAGAATGAGTGGCGGCACAAGAATACTTGAGAGAGAAAAGAACAACCCCAGAAGCATCTCGCGGCGCAAGACTAAACCCGAGGCACGATACACGGAATGAACAAGTGTCCGAAAGCACCGCACTACCGGCCTCGAAAACAAAAATAACTGAGTTACTCGAACAAATACAGGCCAAACAAAAAGAAGACCACGTTATGAACCAGCGAATCACTAACATGAACGCAGCCTTCACTAGACGAATGGAAAACATACAGCGACACATGGAGAGCTCCATAAGCGCAATTTACAAAGAAATCTCCAACATGTCCCGGATACTCAGCAACGCAGACACAGATCCCAGTGAGAAGAATGGAAGCAAACCTCGTTGATAACCGGGATACAATGAAGGAAAGGACGATGGAAAATCAAACAAGAATAAACAGACCGCTAGAGACGAATAACCCATCAGACGACCTTCTCAATACCGCCTGTGCAAGCGTGGCAAACAACCAAGGATTAGCGCGACCCCTCCATCCACAAATACTAAATTCTACACTGAATCAAACAAACAAGGAACGAGTCGCAACTCCAAAAAACCGACCAACGACAGCACAGGTTAACGAACGATTCACGGAAATTGCTCAACAGACAGCATATCTCAGGAGAAACCAAGGGGAAAATCAACAGCCTCAACAGGAAACGCTTCACCTAAACCAGCCACTAGCAACAACACACAGAGAGCAAGGACCCAATCATGAAGGAAAACTATGGGGAGCACCAAAACTAACGTCCCCAACGTTTCGAGGGAATTTATCCGAAAGACCAGTACGTTTCATAGATGAATTACGACGATACCGCGACGCACTTGGACCTCGGTACGAGCACAAGATCATTATCGAACAGAGCCTGCTAAATCTAGCCAAGGAATGGTGGACTCTGGTAGAGGAATCTATTAATACTTGGGAAGACTTTGAAGCCATATTCCTGCGCCGTTTCTGGAATGAAGAGGTCCAGTACCAGTTGCGCGAGAAACTGGATTTCGGATGGCATGACCCCGACTCCAAAGTCAAACGCGTACAATACGCCGTCAATATGATGGGAACGGCCCGAGAATTACTTCCGGCACCGACAGGGGAATAAATAATAGCCAAACTCTCTCGACACTTCACTGAAGAAATCAGAGGGGCAATTATTTCCAGAGGAATTCGCGACACCACTATGCTTCTAGACTTGCTCGAAAAATTTGATCAAGCGGGTGCATTAAATAGCCAAAGAAAGCGTTTCGACCGCAACGCCAAGGCCCCAATAATGTCAAGTCAGGGGGCACTCAACAAACCAAATGAGAACAGTAAAAATCCGGAAAATAACAATAAGAATCAATTTAATCCCGAGGACGGGAGTACAAAAACCAGAGAATTTGCACACAGAATTCGAACCCTCGCAGTGGAAGAAAGTAATCTTGAGGAGGAAAGCTCAGAAAGCGAGAAACAGGAAAACGAAACAGCTACGGAAAACGAGACCGCGTTACCTCCACAGTCTTCCCAGTAGGGAAGGTAACGCTGGGATATGGGGAAGACCTGCGTAATTATCTTTTCGAAGAAGAAGATGCCACACCCCGCGAACAAACGAAATGCCCAATATTAGAGATTCAGCTGCAAGGAATTAAACTTCGGGCGCTGGTAGACATAGGAAGTGAAGTAAGCGCGATTTCCGAAAATGTCTATCAACTGTACCAAATTAAATTCGCGGACTGTCCTACGCTTCCACTGACAGGAGTAACTGTGACAGGAGCCATGATCGGGAAGGCCACTAAGGTCAACCGTCAGGGGTTCACAGAAATTGTACTGCGTTCAATCTCCAAAGCAACCACAATGCTAATCGTACCTCATCTATCAGTGGACTGTATCCTAGGGGTAGACTTCTTGCACAAAATAAAAGCGAAAATTGATCTTGAGTGATATGATCTCACGTTCTCACTCTCATTGATCTCCGAGGAAACCCATCATCTACGCTTCTCTGAACCACCCACCAAGGAATATACGAAAACGTACAACTTACGTGTACTAAGAACTCCCAGAGAAGAACTACCAACCCCAGAACGGTAAAATCCACGCAAGAACAAGGACCAGACCCGGTATGAAGTCTCCGAGGATGAAATTGCTCAAAAAACAGAATGGGCGTCAACAGATCAAGCCCAAACCTTTCAAAGACTTCTGGAGAAGCGTAAGCAGGTTTAAAAAAAAAGACCGGGTCTCCTAAATTCTTACCAACATGAATTACGAGCGATTCCACACAGACCATTTCAAACAAGAGCGTACCCAATTCCCCTAGCCTACCGTGACAACGTAGACAAGGAGATCGAAGAAATGCTCGAGTTAGGTATTATTCAAAGATCAACAAGTCCTTACCAAAGCCCGCTGACAATTGTCGCGAAAGGACCCGACAAAGTAAGACTCTGCCTAGATGCACGGAGAATCAATGAAATCTTAGAGCCAGATAACGAATGCATGGAGACCATAGAAACACTATTTCAAGAATGCGCTAAAATCTAAAAAAAAAATAAAAAAATATGCCTATCAAAATAATCGAAAAAAAAAATAAAAAATATGCCTATCAAAATAATCGAAAAAAAAATTCAAAAAATATGCCTATCAAAACAATCTAAAAAAAATTTTTTAAATATGCTTATCAAAACAATTAAAAAAATATGCCTATCAAAACAATATAAACAAAAATAAAAAACAAGATGTCTCAAAATCTCAACAAAAAAAAATCAAAAAAAGATTAAATCATATGAGCCAAGTCATGGTAAACATACAAAACAAATCTTCAAAAAAGATGTTTATGAACACAATCTTAAAAAAAAGTTCGTAAAAGAAGATGTTTAGCAAAACAATCTTAAAGAAAATGTCTCAAAACAATCTTAAAAAAAAACAAGATGTATCAAAACAATCTTAAAAAAATTCTTTAAAAAAATGTCTCAAAACAATCTTTAAAAAAAATACAAGATGCAAACAATCTTGACGAAAAAAAATAAGATGTTAATCATATTTATAAACCGGGCGATAGTACAGTGAGATAGCGTACAAAAACTTGGCGTGCCAGTTTTTTTTACAATAGCTGTCGTACATGGTTCATTCAAATAATCGAGGGAGAGGGGAAGTAACTGCACCTTTAGGCTTTCATTCGCTACTTGTGCAACCGCTACTTGACTCATATTCTAGTTAGAATTACATGCATCCAATATTTATCTATATGTCGAGACCTTGCGAAAATGAGAAATTGTATTAGTCAGCTGAAGTGGATTCTTATACAGTAGCACGTCGTTTGTCCGAGATAATATGGGGAGGGCGTTCTTCGAATAAGTGAAAACTCAGATAATACGGAAAACATAGAATCCACAATGTAATAGCACACAAGCATTGATGCTTCGCCCGGTTTATCCAAGTTGATTCGTTCCAAATGCACGGGACCTACCGATGTAAAAAGAGTGGAATCGTAGATAGAAGGTGCGTACTGCTACGCCCCTGAGTTGTAGCCTGTAACACAGCAAACTGAAGACGATAGGTAGGTAGAAGATGTGATTCGTCGAACGTGCATCACGCGCGTACTGCTACGCGCCTGTGTAGCAGTCTCAACGCAAACTGAAGACGGTAGGTAGGTAGAAGACATGATTTTTCGAGCGTCAACACGCGATTAGTGCTACGCCCCTGTGTTGCAGGCCAAACGCAAACTGAAGACGACGATCATAAGAGGATTAATATCGCATTGGCGGACAATGTCATATTTTGAAAAGTAGGAGACACGGTGTTCCCCCTGTTCTCTCGATTATTTGAATGAACCATGTACGACAGCTATTGTAAAAAAAACTGGCACGCCAAGTTTTTGTACGCTATCTCACTGTACTATCGCCCGGTTTATAAATATGATTAACATCTTAATTTTTTTTCGTCAAGATTGTTTGCATCTTGTATTTTTTTTTAAAGATTGTTTTGAGACATTTTTTTAAAGAATTTTTTAAAGATTGTTTTGTGAAACATCTTTTTTACGAACTTTTTTTTAAGATTGTGTTGATAAACATCTTTTTTGAAGATTTGTTTTGTATGTTTACCATGACTTGGCTCATATGATTTAATCTTTTTTTGATTTTTGTTTATATTGTTTTGATAGGCATATTTTTTGAATTTTTTTTTCGATTATTTTGATAGGCATATTTTTTTGATTTTTTTTTAGATTGTTTTGATAGCATATTTTTTGTATTTTTTTCGATTGTTTTGATAAGCATATTTTTTATTTTTATTTTAGATTGTTTTGATAAACGTCTTTTTGGAATTTTTTTTAAGAAGTTTTTTTGATAACCATATTTTCTGGACGAGAATACATTTTAAGTACTTGGCGTACCTTGTAACAGGAGCAGATTCCTCGTACAATTATTCCCGTATTTGTGCGCCTCCTTATGAGGACAGGGCACTCAAACGGACGGATTCGTGGTCACGAGCGTTAAGGAATTGTGGGCTGGTGTGTCAGAGACAAATTTTTTTATATGAGACGATAATAATTTCTTTATTAATACAACGACATGCTTTCAAGTGATTACCAGTCCTTGGGTTGATCTGTTATATTTATTATTATTCCCAGTGTCTTGTAAATTGAGACAAAATTTGTAAGAAACAATTCTTTGGTTGCTCCGATTCTATTTTTATTTATCAAAAATAATTTAGTTGCTCGAGGCCGGAATGTTAAATCGAAAGGGTTTATTCACGTGTAATCGTGCGACGCATGCGCGGGCAGCTTCTCGATCGTCGCTCAGTCCAGCTGGTCGTCGCGCTCGGCTGTATTAGCTCTGACGTCACACGGCGACCGACGGTGACAGGTCGCTCACTTCGCGATTTGCAATTGGTGTTTATTTGTGAGTTGGACGTTTTTACCTGGTTTTGATGGTCTAGGAGCCCTCAGGGGAAGTGAACGAAACCCTGGATGTGACTTTTCAGATACTTGGAGTCTTAATATTCTTCAGGAACTTTTCGGCTTTCCTGACGGTCACTTTGGTCACTTTACCGGTTAACTCCGACTGACACTTTTATTCGCGCACGTCACTTGCGAATCCTAATCCGTCCTGCTCACTCGTACCGTTCTAAGTCCCACTCGGCACAAATGTTTAAGTCCGACTTGGCACCTTTCGTATGGTTTCACTTGACACGGGAAGTTCTACGTCAAGTCTCACCAAATTTATAAGTCCAGATCGTCACCAATTTCTATAACTTCCAGCCGGCACAAATTTCACAAGTCCAATTTAGCACGAATGTTAGGAGTTCACTTGGCCCGAAAATTTACCAGTCCCTTTTGCGGCACGAGTTTTATAAGTCCGTTTTCGGCACGAAATTTATAAGTCCTTTTTCGGCACGACTTTTATAAGTTCACTTTCCACGAAAATTTATAAGTCCGATATTCACAAAATTTTATAAGTCCGATATTCACAAAATTTTATAAGTCCATAGTAACACAAAATTTATAAGTCCGATTTTGGCACGAATTTTATAAGTCCAATTCGGCACAAACTTTTATAAGTCCACAGTAGCACAAAATTTATAAGTCCTTTTTGGCACTGTTTCACTTTAGTCACTTTTAACTCACTTTACTTTCACTTTTCACTTTTCACTTTTCACTTTTCACTTTTCACTTTTCACTTTAGTCCTGGAGAGTTGTCCGCTGGTAAGGTAGATCGTTCACTCATGATCCTCAGTCGATTACAGGCTCTTTTATACCCCGATTCTGGACTCCCACTCCGTCGGTTTGGCAGATTTCTGGCGGACTCGCGTCTGCGTGCGGTCGCCTGATGATTAATTTTCTGATTGGCTAAATCCTTGTTCCTTCTCTGCCCTCCAATCCTGGGTCGGTATATTAGTGACGGTCTTCCGGTGTTATCCGTCGAGCTAATCGTGTGCTCGGTCGGTGCCGTGTGCAAAGGGGAGTGTCGTCATCTTCGTCCAATCAACGAGGCCGATTTTCCCTCGCTTTCGCCTTTCTTCGACCTTGAGCGTGCTTTCGCCGCAAGCCCGCTCGGCAGCGCCGCTGTGCTTCCGAATCCTTGCTGGTGTTGGTGATTGCGCGTGCGCGCTACTCGACATCGATCGAGCTGCCGCTCGATCCCGTCGGATGGTGCCACTTGTCTCTCAACAGGCTTGTCCGACGGCCGCTCTGTAGTTCTCCGTCATGACATCGTCTCCCGGGCTCTCGCGGTGTGACGTCACCGAGGCCACACGGGAGCTTTTGTTGTGCAGGGGAGTTACATTCTCCCCCACATTACTGTTGGGACTCGTCTCGGGTCCCAACAATCATGTCTTTCTCTTCGTTCTATTTATTTTTATTCTGTCTTTTTACTATTTTCTTTTCCTGATTTTATTCCTTGTTTGTTTGTTGATTTATATCTATATATATTTTTCTTATTGTTCATACACGTTTACCTAAATAAAAAGAGCTAACTAAATAAAAAGAGTGCCTCCTGACTGTGCTTTTTCTTTATTTTTCCCTTACATCTGTTTGGTTTTTGTTTTGTGTGTTCTTGTGTTTTTGTGTTTTTGCTTTTTTATTTAATTTCCAGGTCCTCGGCTTCGTCGGTATTCGTTCTCCCAGTTCTCCCCTTCGTCGTCGTCGTCTCTCTTCTTCTTCGTCCATGTTGTTATTTTCATCTGGGTCGTCCGGCCCTTGTCCCAGAGCCAGCTGGTGGCGTAGTGGCGCTTGGATACTGTCACAGAAGTATCCTCCGTCCTCTGCCCAGTCGAACCACATGGGGTTTTGCCCCCATCGTCCTTGTCCCGTGACCAGTAGTCGGTCTCGCGGGCCTTCGCGTTCGTTCTCTGGGTCCTCCAGGGCCACCCAGATTGCGTCGGCTCCCGAGTCCGCATCCATCACGTGTAGGTTCCAGGTCCGGTCTTCTAAGTACTCCCGAAAGTACCGGATGGTCTCCGGGCTCCATTCTTCCCCTTCTCCCGGGCGTGTGGCGTGTAGCCCACAGGCAATAGCCTGGAAGGCTATCACCCGGTGTTCTTGGGGAACCGTGTATAGTTCCCCTTGCCTTGCCGGCAGGGCCAGTGCCCAGTCGCCCAGCCAGATGGGGATGTTTCCATTCTCGTCGCGCTCCCCGTTGACCACCCCTCGGTAGAATTCGCCATTGTGCCGGAAGTAGATGGGCGCTCCGGGATAAATTCCTTCCTCGTCGATCGGGTTGACTTCCGGATGCTGAAGGCTTGTGTGGGCGTAGTAGTCCAGGAGCCTGGCCCGACTTCCTTCCAAATCTGCCAGGTGCACGTAGAATCGCTCCGGGCTTTGCACCGTGATGATGGTTACCGCTTCATACCGTCCTTCCATGTTCTGCGCAGGATAATTCCGGAAGCTGTCCATGGTGTTTCTTTTTTTTCTTTTTCTGTGGGTCCAATTTATTTCCGTGTCTCTTATTTTATTTTACTTTATTTATGTTATTTTATCTTTCTTTTATCTTATTTTCTTTTATTTTATTCAGTTTTCCTCGTATTTTGTATCGTTTTATTCTCACCTCCTCTTGTTGTTGTTCTTTTTCCCTTTCTTCCTGCACTTCTTTCTTTCTTTCGGTTCGTTTTGTCGTTCACTTACTCCTCTGTCACCCGTTCTCTTGCCTTTCTCTGGAATACTGTCAGTGTTTGTGAGAATTTTGCCCGATCAGCCGTGAAATTTTAATTCTTTGCCCCCCTTTTCCTCGCGTTATCGGCTCGAGTCTAGATATACCAGATATAGAGGTTCGGCCTGGTGTATCCCGAACGATTATAGTGATTCGTTCGTCGAGATCACTGTCGCTTCCTAGTATAATGCTTTTATTTCTGGAAATCCGGCTGGTCATCTCTATAGGGGAGTCTATCGCGGCGAGCTTCTCGATTCTTGGAGTTAATCCTTTGTTTTGATTTTCGCTGCTCGCCGCGTCGACTCTTTCGCCGTCCGGCATCGCGGTCGAGGGGTACGGTAGTTGGCCGTTCTCGGGCTTGGCCTGGCGCCGCGCTGTCTCGACGTGTCTTGTGGGCCGGTGCGCTCGCCCTTGCCGCTCTTGTGGCTCTTGATCTTGTTGCCGTTGATTGACGGCGGTCACGGCGGTCTCTACTTCTCTTTTTATCTTATTCGAGTCTTAATTCTATCCTTAATTCTATCTTATGCTATTCTTAATTCTATCTTATGCTATTCTTAATTCTATCTTATGCTATTCTTAATTCTATCTTATGCTATTCTTAATTCTATCTTATTTTATTCTTAATTCGATGCTTATTTCTATCTTAATCATCCTTAATTAAGAGTGGAAGCTAATTCTTTATTATTATTGTTCTTAGTTTATTCATTCTCCTATACTATGCCTTCTTATCGTCCTTTTCTATTTTTACTGATTTTTCGATTGTTTTTATTATTATTATTTGTCTCCTATTACTATCTTCTTTATCATTAATCCTTATTTCTAACCTTCTCCTTTCTTAATCTATTTCTTAGTCTACCTTACTCTATCCTTAACTCTTCCGACTTTTTCTTAATTCTATGTGATTCTATTCTTCGTTCTTTTCTTAGTGCCTATCTTATTATATTCTCCTTTCTTCCGATCCAGTCTTAATTCTGTCTTATTCTCTTCGCAACGATCCCTTATCTGAGTCTACCCTATCCCTAATTATTTTCCTATACTTATTGCTATCTATTTTTCCTAATTTCTTAAGTCTATCTTTTATTTTATTCTATCTTCCTTCTTCTCCTATTCGTAATCCTTTCTTATTCTTATCTTCCTATTTTTCTCTTAATGATTTTCCTAGACGATCCCTAATGCTTCCGTATGCTATACTTAATTCTTTCTTATTCTATTCTTAATTCTATCTTATTCTATCCTTAATTCTTATCTTGTTGTATTTTGTACTAGTTTTAATTCTACTCTGTACTTTTCTTAATTCGATTCTTATTTTTAATCCTTAATTAATTTCCTATTCTACTCTTAATGGTTTTTCTATTCTTAATTCTATCTATTCTATTCTTACGTCCTCATTATCTCTTAGTCTATTCTTAACTTAATTTCTTATCCTATTTTAACCTAGATTATTGATATTTTTAATTTTCTCTTAATTCTATCTTATTCTAGTCTTAACTCTATTCTTCTTCGGTCCTTAATTCTATTTTACTCTATTTCTACTTTTTCCCTTTTTCTTGCTCTTTTCTTCTCCTTATTGATTATATTTTGTTTTGATTTTTCTTTTATTTTTATTATTATTATTTGTCTCCTATTACTATCTTCCTTGCCCGTAATTCTTATTCTTAACCCGTTCTTTTTCTTAATCTATTTCTTCTTACGTCTAACTCCTGTTATCGTCCTCCCTCTTCGGGCTATTCAGCGTCCTCGGCATTTTCGGTAATCTTCGCACTCGCCTTTTGATGATAGCGTTTCATCAGGCTCGAGTGGAATTTTCCGCGCAGTTTCTTTGTCACGGGGTCCTCGATAATGTATGTCGCGAGTCCCACGCACCTTCCGATTCGATATGGTCCTTCGTATAGAGGCATGAACTTCGCGGCGACTTGGTCGTTTTGATTCGACACGTTCAATGCCTTAACGAGAACCATATCGCCTTCCTCGTAGGTGGTCATGCGGTGGCACTCATCGAATTTTTCGGCTCTTCTCCTGCCTTTCCTCTGTATCCGCTCCTGGGCTAGCTCGAGTTTTCTCGCGTAGTCGATCATTTCCTCGGCTTTTTCCCGAAGCGCAGGTACCCAATTTTTCCATGGACGATGCGGTGGTTTCTTCGTCTGCAGTTCCCGAGGCGTGTATTCAGTTGTATCATGTGGCGAGTCATTGATACAATCTTGTATAATCGGCACCCATCTTGCCCATGCCGTATGTCGGTCGGTTAGTAAAGTGCGGAAAAATCGTCCGAGTTCTCGATTCACTCGCTCGACGATATTTCTTTGCGGGTGCCGAATCGACGAAAACACTCCTCGTATCTCTTCGTCTTCCAACCATTTTTTCCACGCCTTGGCCGTGAACTGCGTTCCGTGATCGAATTGGATCCTCTTCGGTTTGCCGTACTTTGGAATATAGTCCGTGCTGAGCTTCTTGATGACCGTTTTGGTGTTCGCCTTTCGCATCGGATACAACGTGACGAACTTCGTGAATGCGTCCAACGTTACCAAAATGTGGCGCACTCCCCCGGTTGACATCGGTAATGGACCGTAAAAGTCGATGGAGATTAAATCTCCCGGCCCTTCGGGTACGATAGTTTGCATATTAGCATAACTATTTTGCACCGCACATTTTGTTCGCTGGCACGTGTCACAGGAGGCGAGCTGGTGCCGGATGGTTTTCGCAAACCGAGGGTAGGCGAAATCCTCGTTTAACATCTGAAATACCTTTGTGGCACCGACATGTCCATACATGACGTGGCACTCCTCAACAAGGATTTCCTTTATTTCCTCCGGCAACGCCACCTTCCATTGTCCCGTTTTCGCGGCTCTCTGCAGCACCCCTTCGCTGATCCGGTAGTTCTTCGGATGATTCTCCGTATCTTTCTCATCCTCTAACCGAGTAATAATGGCATTTAAATCTTCTTGATTTCTCTGTAGACTTCCTATCGTCCTCATCTTTTGCGATAGGGACTTCGAAGGTTTTTGTGCGAGAGCTGCGATTATAATTTTTCCCGGCGTTGTCCCGTCAGGCTCGTACGTGTGATCTCGAAGCCTGCTGAGCGTATCGGCGACTTGATTAGATTTTCCCGGCCGATGTTCCACAGTTAGATCATATCCTTGCAACAAGAGCGCCCATCTCAATAGCCTGTCACTCGTAAATCGGCACGTTTTCAGAAACACCAGCGCTTTATGGTCGGTGATTATCGTTATCTTTGCTCCCTTAAGGTAACTCTGGAATTTTTGGAGAGCCCACACGATAGCGAGTAATTCCTTTTCCGACGTGGTGTATCCAACTTCCGCCCCCTTGAGTGTTCGACTGGCGAATGAGATCACTCCGACCTCGCCATTTTCGTCGGTTTGTGACAAGGTCGCGCCGAGCGCATAGTCACTTGCGTCCGTCGTCAAGGTATACGGTTTCGTTGCATCGGGATGTTCTAGTACCACCAACTCGCAAAACAGCTGTTTCACTCTTCCGAATGCTGTTTCGTGGATATCTGTCCATTTCCAGCTCGTTCCCTTTTTCAACAGCTCTAACAAGGGGACAGTTTCTTCAGCGTGTTTACTCGTAAATTTTGTATAGAAATTTACTAGTCCGAGAAAGCCCCTCAGCTGTTTTATGTTTCGGGGACGGGGAAATTCTTTAATCGATTTCACCTTGTCTGGCTGCGGCAGTATCTCTTTCGTCGTTACTACGTGTCCGAGAAAGTTCACTTCATTTCTGAAGAAATGAGATTTTTCCATTTTTAGAGTCATGCCATGTTCGCGGATTCTCGAAAATAATTGTCGGAGATGTTGCAGGTGTTGTCGAGTATCTGCCGACACCACTAGCAGATCGTCCACGAAATTTACTATAAAATCTCCGGTGTTTCGAAGGACGATGTCCAGTCCCCGAACAAGCGCCGCGGTACTCGTTTTTAGACCGAACGGCGTAACCGTGAATTCATAACATTTATTTTCGTGTCGAAATGCCGTGTATTTACGTGAATCCGGATGTAACGGGATCTGCCAGAAGCTGCTGGTCAGATCCAAGGTCGACATGACCTTCGCGCCTCCGCATTTCTGAAAAATCTCTTCCGTCGGTAGTGCCGAGTCGTAATCTCCTTCGAGATGTTCATTCAGTAGTCGTGCATCGAGACACAACCTGACGTCCCCGTTAGTCTTGATAAAGGTCACCAAAGGGTTAATATAGGTACTTGTTGACCTTTGAATAACCCCTTGAGCGAGCATTTTATGAATCTCGTCCGTTACCTTTCCTCGGTACGCCATAGGAACTGGGTATGAGCGAGATACGAATGGTTTTTCATCCTTCAGGACAAGCCGATGTTCGTATGCTTGCATCCGCCCAGGTCGTTTCCGGAATATGTCTCGATATTCATAGACCAGTTCTTTGAAGTCTTTCTGAATCTCGAGGTCGACGTCGCCGCACTCTCGAAGCTTTTCATCGACTTCGGCTTCACGGAGACACTCTGAGGCGGGATCTCGTATTTCTCCGCTCATAACGAGTCTCGTGACTTCGACTTCCGGTTCTTCTTCTTCACAAGTGCCTTCGGCTCGAGCGAGCATCGCTCTACTCTCTCCCATTTTCTTGTTCTCTTCTTCGGGTATGCTGCATAGGCTCTCCTCCATCTGCCAGTATCCTCCCACGAGGCGTCCGACGATTTTCTCTCGTACCTTTATCACTTTTTTATGCGTATCGACATACACTCCGAGTCTGTCCATCCCATCGATACCGAGGAGGACGGATCTTTGCAGCTTCGGGACCACCAACAGCATCACGTCTCCCTCTGAGTCATACACTCTCGCCGTGGCCATCACTTGCTGCTTGATCCTCCCTGAACCTCCCCCGAACGCTCCTACGACATTGATCGACGTCACTGGTAGAGTTGGACAGTTTCGAAAGGCCTCCAAATTCTGTGAGTAAAATTCTTCAGAGATGCAGGAGACCTCGCTTCCGCTATCGACTAACGCACTGGCCAATGCCCCTTCGAGGCCAATCGGTACCTCCGGGCACATCGGTCGTGTTTCGTCATAGATTACGCCCTCTCCTGGCTGTGGCATATCGAGGAGTTAATCCTGCGGACTTTCAAAAATCGTTCGGACGTTTTTTTCGATTCTCTTGGGAATTGCACCTTGTCCGTTAGCGATGACGATTTTGTCCTTCGTCGTTGTCGGTACCGAAATCGAGGTGGGCTCGAATTTGGGTTAACCCTTCATCCTACTTCCCTCCACGGCACTGATCTTCTCCTGATCTAGTCCGCCCTTTTCCTCCTTCTTTTTAGGATTGGTCTCTCCCCCGTCCTTCGGTACCCCTTCTCGTTCTTCCGACAATTTGACATTGCGGGCCGTCATTACCTCGGAGTTCGTCGCTTCTTCCCTCGAGTTTCTCGCCGCCTCTCTTTCTCTCTCTCTTTTCTCCTGTCGTCTCCCCTTTCGCCAGAGTTCGTCTTTTCTCCTTTTTCTTTCTTCTGCTTTCCTGTCTTTTTCTTCAGTTACTTTATTGTCCTCCTGTTTCTTCTCTTCTCCTCTCTTCTTTTCTTCTTCTCGTTTCTTCCTTTCTTCTTTCTTCTTTTCTTCCTTTCTTCCTTTCTTCTTTCTTCTTTTCTTCCTTTCTTCTTTCTTCTTTTCTTCTTCTTTTCTCTTCTTTTCTTCTTCTTTTCTTCTTTCTTCTTCTCTTCTTCCTTCTTCTTCTTTTCTTCTTTTTGTTTCGCTTCTTCTTTCCGTCTCTCTTCCTTTCTCGGTGCCCAGGTCGTCGCCGTTACGTCTCGTGGTTTCTCGTCTAACCTTACGGACGCAACGTTGCCCCGTTTCCCTGGCTTGGTCCCGGAGAGCTCAGATTCGCCCCTTGCGATGTCTGCATCCCCGCGAGCGGTGCCTGTGGCGGTGTCATCGGGTAAAATGGTGGCGGTACCGAAAAATACGGAGTCGCCGCCGCGATCGGTGGTCCTTGCCACGGATGGGAAATTTATGGCGGCCCTTGTGGTTGGTCGATAGTGACGTTCGACCACCGGCCCTGTTGGCTACCCCGCTGCTGCCAAGGGCGCGGTCCTCCCCCCATTTCCCCGACCGTTTCCTCGATTCGGGCTGTACCCATTGAGTCCTTGCCGGTCATTTCCGCGACTCGCATTGACCGTCCCACCGAGGTCGTTACTCTCCAACAGTTCGATCAGCTCGCTTACCTTGTTGACATTACGCACGAGAATAGCCGTTCTTAGGTTTTCGTCGAAATGCTTTGCAAGTCGGCGGATCGTCTCCTGGTCGCTTATCGGTTCGCTCAGATCTCGTACATTTCCGATAACCCGGGTCGCGTATTCTGCCTTTGTGAGGCGTTGTCCCTCGACAAAGTAGGTGCCATACTCGAGGTGACGCTTCACCTTATCTTGGAGTTCGCGCCCCCAGTATCGTGCTCGAAAAGCTTCCTCGAATTTCGCGATATTTTCGACTTCCGGTGCAACCAGGTGCCACCAATCAAGTGCTTTTTCCACCATGGCTTCGCCCATCATGCACCGGAATTCCGCGCCCTCGGGCTCTATGGCGCTGAAATGGTCCTTTAGCGTTTTTAAATATTGCATCGGACGTTCCACGCCATCGCCCTTAAATGTCGGGAGCCTTTTCGATGCCACGTACGCTTTACTGGCGTTTAACCCTCCGAACATGGTCGTACTGAGCGCCGATTGCGATGCGGTTCGGTTCGCCATTGCTGCATACTCCCGGATTCTCTTGGCATTCTCTTCTGCCGTCTGGAGGGCCCTTTTCGAGACCTTTGTGACGCCCTCGAGCCGGTCGATTAATTTAACGACTGTCACGTCGTGGGCTGCCAATTGCTCACGTATGTGCGTATTGATCGGCTGTTGTTCGTCGCGGATCGCTTCTCGCACTGACACAATTTTTTGTTCCGTTTCCGCCTCACTCTCACTTATCGCTCTCGAGAGTGCCGTCAGCATCAATTGTTTCGCCTCCTTAGTTCTTTGGATACACGCCGACTCCATGTTTACCTGGGTGCGGTGTATCTTTTTGAACTCTTTTTGGTGATCGGCCTTCATCTGCATTATCGCCTGCAGAATCGCCCTGTTGCTGTCATCACCGACTTCCCCTGAGTTCTGGGACTCCTTGTGCTTTTCTTTTTCGCCTTCGGCTGTCTGAGGGTTCGCATCTTTCGCTGGAGGGATGATCGACAATCGATTCATTTCCCTTTGTTGCCGGATATTGCCCCTACCGATCAGCTCGTCCGCTGTCGTGGATTCCCAGGCGAGAGAATGGTTGGTGAGGTCCACGTCTGTCGTGCTGTCTTGGTGCGAGTCCTCCATGTTTCCCGGAGTCTCGTCTTCCGGAATAACCTCTGATATTCGCTTTTCGGCGTCTTCGGCGGCGTGCTGCGCTCTCAGCCTATCGCGGCGCTCTCGCTCCCGCCTGTGAACCTCTTCTTCTTCTTCGATCAGCTCGAGCTCGCGTCTCTCTTGGGCGATCGATTTTTCCGACATTTTAATTTAATTTAATTTAATTTTGAATTTAATTTTAATTTAATTTCATTTTAATTTTTTTTTTTTTTTTTTTTTTTTCTTTAAGTTAACTTTAATTTAATTTGACTCGTGACGTCTATTTCACTTTATTGCTGCTCTGACACAGCCAATTCTTTTTGCTCGAGCCCCACGTTGGGCGCCAAATGTAACAGGAGCAGATTCCTCGTACAATTATTCCCGTATTTGTGCGCCTCCTTATGAGGATAGGGCACTCAAACGGACGGATTCGTGGTCACGAGCGTTAAGGAATTGTGGGCTGGTGTGTCAGAGACAAATTTTTTTATATGAGACGATAATAATTTCTTTATTAATACAACGACATGCTTTCAAGTGATTACCAGTCCTTGGGTTGATCTGTTATATTTATTATTATTCCCAGTGTCTTGTAAATTGAGACAAAATTTGTAAGAAACAATTCTTTGGTTGCTCCGATTCTATTTTTATTTATCAAAAATAATTTAGTTGCTCGAGGCCGGAATGTTAAATCGAAAGGGTTTATTCACGTGTAATCGTGCGACGCATGCGCGGGCAGCTTCTCGATCGTCGCTCAGTCCAGCTGGTCGTCGCGCTCGGCTGTATTAGCTCTGACGTCACACGGCGACCGACGATGACAGGTCGCTCACTTCGCGATTTGCAATTGGTGTTTATTTGTGAGTTGGACGTTTTTACCTGGGTTTGATGGTCTAGGAGCCCTCAGGGGAAGTGAACGAAACCCTGGATGTGACTTTTTCAGATACTTGTAGTCTTAATATTCTTCAGGAACTTTTCGGCTTTCCTGACGGTTACTTTGGTCACTTTACCGGTTAACTCCGACTGACACTTTTATTCGCGCACGTCACTTGCGAATCCTAGTCCGTCCTGCTCACTCGTACCGTTCTAAGTCCCACTCGGCACAAATGTTTAAGTCCGACTTGGCACCTTTCGTATGGTTTCACTTGGCACGGGAAGTTCTACGTCAAGTCTCACCAAATTTATAAGTCCAGATCGTCACCAATTTCTAAAACTTCCAGCCGGCACAAATTTCACAAGTCCAATTTGGCACGAATGTTAGGAGTTCACTTGGCCCGAAAATTTACCAGTCCCTTTTGCGGCACGAGTTTTATAAGTCCGTTTTCGGCACGAAATTTATAAGTCCTTTTTCGGCACGACTTTTATAAGTTCACTTTCCACGAAACTTTATAAGTCCGATATTCACAAAATTTTATAAGTCCATAGTAACACAAAATTTATAAGTCCGATTTTGGCACGAATTTTATAAGTCCCATTCACACAAAAATTTATAAGTTCATTTTGCACGAAAATTTATAAGTCCACTGTGACACAAAATTTATAAGTCCAGCGTGACACAAAATTTATAAGTCCAGCGTGACACAAAATTTATAAGTCCGGCGTGACACAAAATTTATAAGTCCGATTTTGGCACGAATTTTTATAAGTCCACAGTAGCACAAAATTTATAAGTCCTTTTTGGCACTGTTTCACTTTAGTCACTTTTAACTCACTTTACTTTCACTTTTCACTTTTCACTTTTCACTTTTCACTTTTCACTTTTCACTTTTCACTTTTCACTTTTCACTTTAGTCCTGGAGAGTTGTCCGCTGGTAAGGTAGATCGTTCACTCATGATCCTCAGTCGATTACAGGCTCTTTTATACCCCGATTCTGGACTCCCACTCCGTCGGTTTGGCAGATTTCTGGCGGACTCGCGTCTGCGTGCGGTCGCCTGATGATTAATTTTCTGATTGGCTAAATCCTTGTTCCTTCTCTGCCCTCCAATCCCGGGTCGGTATATTAGTGACGGTCTTCCGGTGTTATCCGTCGAGCTAATCGTGTGCTCGGTCGGTGCCGTGTGCAAAGGGGAGTGTCGTCATCTTCGTCCAATCAACGAGGCCGATTTTCCCTCGCTTTCGCCTTTCTTCGACCTTGAGCGTGCTTTCGCCGCAAGCCCGCTCGGCAGCGCCGATGTGCTTCCGAATCCTTGCTGGTGTTGGTGATTGCGCGTGCGCGCTACTCGACATCGATCGAGCTGCCGTTCGATCCCGTCGGATGGTGCCACTTGTCTCTCAACAGGCTTGTCCGACGGCCGCTCTGTAGTTCTCCGTCATGACATCGTCTCCCGGGCTCTCGCGGTGTGACGTCACCGGGGCCACACGGGAGCTTTTGTTGTGCAGGGGAGTTACAACCTTTTTACTTAAAAAAAAAAAAAGTATTTTTTGCTTTGATTTCACCTATTTTTGACATCCGACTAGATGACTATCTAGTTTGATTGATTATTACCAACATGCAGGGAATACAGAACGAAAACATTGTTTAAAGCAAATAATAAGATGATATAAATAAATAAAAGATCTTGGAAAGTAATTGATGCACTAAACGAATTCTTTAGTCAAAAGTGATTAAGTCAGTTTAGATTTATTGCCGACATTATTTATACATAAACCCATCAAGAGCCGTGGTAACATCAAGAGACGCGGTAGCGTCTCGACGCCAAGTACTTAAAAAAAAGTTTTTAAGCGAGTTGAGCGAGACGCTACCAAGTATAGATACTTCAAAATGCCGGAAGTGGATTCTTGCTTCTCGATTTTCTCCAAAACGAAGGATCGGATCAGAATTCCGACGACACTTTTATGATATATATAGAACACGAGCTTTCCAACGCGCCTAGTTACGATCATAACTGTTAGCTAGATGCTGAGATCCGGTAATCGTACCCCTCACGAGGTCCGAAAATATTATCAAAGTGTCCTGTGATGTGAGTCCTCGCGTCTACTGCGCATGCGTCTGCCAGCTGTCTCTCTACCCATCTCTCTTGTTTCGTATATATCAGCGCAGCACTTTTCGCGCTTCGGTTAATCGTTCGGCAAAACAAAATTATTATTTTTTTATTAATTGAAGAAACCGAAAAAAAAATGTGAACGTGTCCACCCCTATAGTGAACCTATAGCGAATGAAAAATAAAAACTTGTGCGTAAAAGTGTCAATAAAAAAGATTTGTCTAAAAAAATTTATTATAAATATCATATATCATAACTTAAATATATTTTTATTCTTTTAATTATGTGTTCGACGTGTAAAGTTAATTTTCCTCGATATTTTTATGACTAACCTATTTTTGAAGTTTTGTTTTATTTTTGCTTTTGTCAAATGTTAAATGAGTATATTGGATATATTTGATAGCAAGATGGTTCAGTTTTTTAAAATGGAATCTACGCTCTGTCAGGAAAACATGAACTTATTTATTTATCCAAACCTATAAGTTGTGACGTGGTACGTCACAAGCCCTTCCCCAAAATCGGCTCGAGTCCGCCGCTCACCTAACGTTAGACCCGGATATTTTCACGCTTTTTTTCTCCTACTTATTTTGTGTAAGTTAGCATGTAAATTCCCGTTTTTTCCCTCCCGTTACCCCCTGTATGAATGTGCGCTACTCGAGAGCAATATCGACATCCCCCCCCCCCCCCCTCGACGGCCCACGATCAAGGAACAGCAAAGGAACGAGAGCCGACGTGCTGACGCCGAGGAAGGTAGGAGGATCGTGGACGAGGGGAAAAAGCCGCCAACAAGACCGTCCAAAAAGTCCGTCGAAAAGCCTGCCGAAAAGCCGCCGCTGCCCGCCCGCCTGCCGCCCGCTGGGATCGCCGACGCACGGCATCGATTGACGATCCAGCGGGGCCCCTGTCGCCACCTCTCGCCGCCCGTCCATGACTCCGATTACCGACCGACGCTGACGCACAGGTGCTCTCGTCCCCCACCACCATCAGCGCCAACGCCGACGAAGAAGAAGACCCCGCCATGTCCCTTACTCTCCGAGCCGAGCCGCGTGGCGAGCGAACGTGTGTGTGAGACCGGAAGTCATTAATTTTAAGTTAAAAGAAAGATTGTATAGCGAGTGTGACAATTAGGAAATATTAAGACGACTCGGCAAACCCTTGTACAATCGATTAGACTCCTTACGGAGAGTGAACCCGCCCCTACGACAAATCAGCGATAGCCCAGGGATACGATTTTGGACCGATATACGGAATTTATAACGACTGAGGCTGTCCGCTGATTTGAGGAAATTTTGTAACCGAGATCCAAGTGTGTTGATTGAGTGAGCCCCGAAATTGTTCGTAAGTTTTTGCCCACATTTTTCCCAACCCGTTCGACCCGTTTTCCGTCCCCGAATACCCGTTATTTTTTGTAGAACTTATTATTGAAAGAATTTTGCCTCGTGGGCGACACGTGGTCGGCATTTTTGCACACGAGCAGAAAGTTATCGCGCGCGTGGTGAGCGGCGTAAAATTCGCTATAAGTGATAGTTTAGTTAGATAGAGTTTTTTTTGCCCATCAATCCCCTTAAGACTTTGAGACATTTTTTTGTGTTAATGATCCAGACCGAGGTAATATTGTAATAAGCCGTCGATTCGTGTACCCTCCCCCTGAGCACTCTCCCCTCTCCCGAGCTAGCTGGACTGTCCATTGTGACAGAGATATTTTTCAAGTTTTGAGTTTTGGTTTTGAGTAAAGTTTGTTTTGAGAGTAGATCCGTGCCGTTTGCACGATCTATTACGGTGCTACACCGTGAAAGTAGCTGGCGCCCATCTGAGTTCATAGTTAGTGTATTATTGGATTTTCGTGCAACATTTGTCTGACCAGCTCTCCCGTTAGTCCCCCTTAAAATCCCCCTAACTCCGCCAAATTCATTCCGAATATTTTCCCCCCTTTGCGTCCCCCTTTAGTATTGTTTTTTGAATAATTTGAACCAATTGCATTTTTGTTTTTCTCCGAGATTATTGTTCAGAATTAAGTATTTGTTATCTGGCCCCCCCTTTTTTGCGATTATATTCAGTTTATCCCTTACCGTTTTTTCACTATTATTTAAAACCCGATTTATTATTATCTAACCTTCCCGCGACCTTGTTATTATTTCTTCGCCCTCCAAGTCATTATTATCGCTAGTCCCATACTATCTGTAATCTCTCCCCAGTATTATTTTCATTTTCGTTCTTGCTTCAACGTACCCGTAACGGCGTTGAAGCGACTGTTATTTTCGACTTTTGTTATTTACCGTTTTTTTCCTGTATTTCATCACCGATTTATTATTATTGTTACCGAGCATTCCAGCAACTTTGTTATCATTTCTTAGTTCCTCAAGTTTCTATTTTTGTTATTATTTCGGAATATTAAAACGACTGTCATTATTGTTCCCGACGAGTACCCTTATTTTGCTTGACCCCTCCCCACCCCGTTGCACGATTTTAGTCCCATTTTTAGTTTTGAAATTTACAAGTGATTTTTTCCCTCCCCACGGGGGGAAAATAATAATATCACAAAGTAAATACGTTAGTAAAAGAATAAATCTTTTACTAATGGAGCTGGGATTCTATCTGAGACATTTCCTCTTGTCGATGTATTATTGAAGGTTCGCAGTGAAAATTTAAATTTACATATAGTGGCGAAAGGCATATGCAGCTCCACATACAGATGCCCTCGATGCCCTGGAACTTCAGAGGTACTGCTCAAAAGATGCCTTTACCCATCATGCAAGGGAGATCATTTTTTTTAACTACGCATCATGAAAACCACCTCCTGATTCTGATGCAGCTGCCTTCGAAGGTCTAGAGCATCAAGAGCAACTACTTTAGAAGTCGGAGGAGCCTTTTGTCACCATCCAAAACAGGTAAATGTTATATTATTGTTTCTGCGCCAAAGTTTAGAATAGGACAATTTTGCACTCAAACCATTTCCGACAATATAAGTCCAAATAAAACAGAGCGATGATTCTGTTTTACTTAAATCAATACATAGTGCAGAAACAGTGATAGGACTATCAAGCAATTAGACTATTTTATTTTTTATATAAAAAAAAAATGTTAATAAAATAAAAGACAGAAATGGTTTATACAACCAATGGTTTGGATACAACCAGTGCTTAACATTTTTTATGTTCCAAAAAAATATGTCTATTGGAAGACAATTTTAAACAATCTTTAAAAATAACAAACAAACAATCTTAATACAATCTTAAATGAATTTCACACAATTGTAAAAAATATAAAAAATGTCGAAAATTGAAATTTTCATAGCGCTTTCTTATGAAAGTTGGAACTTGAAATTTTCACATGGCTCTCTCATAATGTTCCTTTATTCATAAAGCTTCTTCTATGAGAAAGCATTTTCTGTATTTTTGGCTTCCTCATAGAGGAAGCTTCGTGAACAAAGAAACATTATGAGAAAGCTATACGAAAATTTGAAGTTTCAACTTTTATAAGGAAGCGGTATGGAAATTTCTATTTTCAACTTTTATGGGGAAGCAATGTGGAAATTTAAAAAAATTTACGTAATTACGAGTAAAAGTGTTGTACCACAAATACTATAATTATAATTTATATCGAAGACTGAATACACTAGTAAAGTCACCTACCGAATAAATTGAATTTCAACAACAATTTTACTATTCCCGAAAGACCGAAGAATTTTGTTTTTATTATTTTAATCGTTAAAAGTTATTGGGCGTTATGACGAAGTTTCGCGACCGGGGCTTGCGAATCGACTGCTTCAACGACATTTATACATATACGTACAGTACACAGTGACGGAATCCACAAACAAAAATAACAAAAATAAAAATAAAGTGCTGTAAATAGTTCCTACTTTCCAAATACGATACAAAACTTATGTTTCAATTGTAAACGATATACAAAAGCTGTATCAGATACATACATAATTACGAGGAAAAGTTTGGTATATTTGAAAAAAATTAGCGTAAAAGAGAAGTTTGCGTTTAAGGTGATGTGGAACACCCTCCCACGCACTTACCGCGTGCTCAGCTGGTAACAAAACTGTAATGAATGCCGTTTTGAGACCGCAGACCCAGAGCAAAAAAAATTCTTTCCCTGCCTCTGCCGATTCTCCATCGAAAGACAATTTTCTTTTTCTTCGGTGGACTGCGGTCTCAAAACGGCATTCAATATAATTTTTATTACCAACTTTACATGGAGTGGGCGGGAGGTTATACCACACCATCTTAAGAGCCGGTGAAACACCACGGTCGGTAATAAAAATTGTAATAAACTTTTTCACGAACGGTGATATCTAAGGGCAAAAGAAAAGTGTCATCGAAGACAGATTACATTACAACTTTCAATGACACTATTCTGTTGACCGCAGATGCTAGCATCCGTGAAAAAGTTAACTACCGTTTTTATTAATGTCCGCGGTATTTCACATGCCTTAAGGAACCGCGATGGAGAACAGGTTAAAAAAATACTTCGTAATTTAGAATCATATTTAAAATTATTATTATTATTATTATTGTAATATATCATTTTTAGTGAATCGTTTAGTTTTCAAGATCTTTTATTTATATATATCATCGTATTATCTACTATAAGCAATGTTTTCGTTCTGTATTGCCTGCATGTTGGTAATAATCAATGAAACTATATGCCTGGATGTCAAAAATAGGTGAAATCAAAGCAAAAAATACTTTTTTTCAAAAACGTAAAAAGGTACGCCAAGTACTTAAAATTTGTATTCTCGTTCAGAAAATATGTTTATCAAAACAGTCTGTTACCAAAAAAATTGTTGCAAAAAAACGTTTATCAAAACAATAAAAAAAGTATGTTTATGAAAATTAAAAAAAAAAAATCGAAAAAAGTCAAATCAAACAAGCCAAGTAGTACATACACGAAAATGCTTCAAAAAAGATGCTTATCAAAACGATCTAAAAAAAAATACAAGATGCAAAAAATCTTGACAAGAAAAAACTTGGCGTGCCAGTTTTTTTTTTACAATTACAGTTACTGCAGTTATTACAGTTACTTTCCCTCTCCCTCGATTATTTGAATGAACCATGTACGACAGCTATTGGAAAAAAAACTGGCACGCCAAGTTTTTTCTTGTCAAGATTTTTTGCATCTTGTATTTTTTTTTTAGATTGTTTTGATAAGCATCTTTTTTGAAGCATTTTCGTGTATGTACTACTTGGCTGGTTTGATTTGACTTTTTTCGATTTTTTTTTTTTTTAATTTTCATAAACATACTTTTTTTTATTCTTGTCTATGCTAATTATTTTAGAATTAAGGGCATGATAACTAATACTCACCGGAAATAAATGAGGAACACATTCATTTAACGCTGAAAATCAAAGAATTTTATTGAAATACGATGTGACATAATCGATGAAAAATGGATGCATGAACATGTCGAAAACTTAATAGAACTCAGATATTGATTACAATATCAAATTTTTACACAAAGTATTTTTACGAATTATTGTATAACGCTTGAAACTGACGCACACTGCCCTGTTTAATCGTAAAACTAATGCTGGATAATAGGGATATTACTCGCCAAAAAGTCTAACGAATAACGAAAAATAGTACAATACGATAAAATATTAAACTGACTGAAAGAAATCGAAAGTTACTTAGTTAAATAGAAAATTATTCCACGAATCGAAACACACGCAAACACACCCATACATGAATCTATTTTTCCTACCAAGTGCTTTTATCAACTCGGAACTGAAATACGCGTACACTCACAGAAATAAAAAAAATAAATAAAAAAGCAGTTTTTTTTATCTGGTGGAAAATGCATTTACGCACACCGGCGAACCATTACTCGCCAGTAGTGTGGGACTCCCCCGTACTTGGTCCTACCCACTAAAAACCACGGGCTTTCACACCAACTCATGACCAAGGGACCGCTTTCGCATTATTTCATGGTCATGAGTTTTTCTGCGCCGTCTTTGCGATTTTCCTGCATTGGTCCAACTGGTCGGTTCCGAGGCTAATCTTCTACGGACTTTGCTGCGCTCGATCCCTCTTTTGCTCATGCCCCCATAAAGAGGGGAGGGGGGGGGGGCTGATTATTTCAAGACCTCTGAAGGCCCCCCTGGCCCGATTATTCTAAGTCCCCTTGGGTTCCTGCCCAGACTTTGAATATTTCATGTATTTTTATGAAGACTCGTCATGTAAGCTATGCGAGCCACCAGAAGCACTAGTATAATTTACTAAATATATACAGAAGCATTATAATATATATATCTGAACCGATTAAATAGACTCAGTAACGACGGGTTATTTTCATAACATGCACATTTGGCAGACTATAAATTTGACTAGAAATGAAATATACAATCATTTTTTATATTACGTTTGTTGTAAGAATAATTTATATACATCCTTACCGTTTCGAGGCCAACTGCATTTTTTAATTCTTGAATCATCAGCAGATATCCAGGCAGTCCGTTTCATTCTGAGCATACTTGTATAATGTCCGTTTTGTACTGTGGGAGGAAATTCGAGCTTTTTCCTCGAACTCCCTTCCGTCAGTCACCAAGAAATCCCTTCCTTTATTTTTCTCCCTTTCGGGATGGGCGCCAGGCGTATAAAACGCCAGGAAGGATTTTGGACACGGTCTAACTCCCGACTAGCCGCAGCTGCCAATACCGGAGAGGGGCTGGGTTGAAGTACAGAATCAAGTTGGCAAATCAGAAATTACGGGAACCAAATAAACTAATTCTTTATTTAAAAAAACAAATATCTGTCTCGAAGGAGGGAAAAACCGGAGTACACGGGGTAAAACCTCCGTCCCGTAATTCAAAAGTCTTTGGCACAATTTACCCAATAATAATTATTGTTGTACCCCGGGTATAGTAGTATCTCGTAACCAGGGCATCGACGGTTGCGAGATAGCGACGGCATGTAGCACGCACCGAGCGTCGAGAACGCTCGACGCTCGACGCTCGTCACCGGACACCGCTGCGTCAGCAGCAAGGCCGTTGCGAGCGAGTGTCCCGGTAACGAGGGCACGGACTCGGGAATACCGAAGCCAGATGTTTCGCAATGTGAATAAACTCCAAATCCCGCTCGCGAAAAAGCGAGGATTTGGAAAGATATTGTTTACAAGAATAAGTAAACCATAAATATGTACCCATTATTCAGCTGACATGCCCGTTCTCTCACGAATATATAGAGGATCGAGAACAGGCATGGGGCAGTCTGACAGCACGGTTGAATACGAACGTTTCCATAGTAATCGCAAAAGGAAACCTTAAGGGTGCAAAGTGTACATTGATCGGTAATTCGAGATAACCGAAGGTAATTTGACATAAATTGTGACAGATTGAATAACTTGAACACTATGACCATTAAACGAATAAATAATTAGTTAAATAATCTCTGATATTAATTTGCAAGCGAATCTTGCTAATAAATTATTGTTAATAATTTATATTGTTTGAAACTGTAAAATATCGTTTAAAAATATTTCAATAAAACTGTGTTAATAATTCACGTAGGTTCCAACCCTTTACTGGATCATCCCTAAAAACATTATCGCGTAACCCGGAGTAGCTAACCGGATTTCCGCGGCATAACATTATAAATATTTCCCGACACTCGGGACTCGCTCGCTCACACACACACGCACACAACGACGATACTCGCGCTCGCGGAACGATCGGACGGGACTGTATGGCTCACACACAATTTCTCAAACTCTCTCACATCGTGTCAAACGCTCCAAATACAAATACAAATCAATTTCCTCGCGAACAAAATACAAAATCGGCGGTTCTAATTTCCCGATACCCCGACCAGCTCGCTCGTGAACTCAACGGAAAGTGCCCAGAGCATCGATCCTCGATCGCTCACGTTAACGCGTCCCTACCCCTGCCTAATCGCGCGATCTCGCATTCGTCCGTCTTCGGCCCTTCCCGGGATTTCGGCAGCGCTCTCCCGCGACAACGTAACGCTGATAGCCGCACGGGAGAGACACAGGTGATTCCGTCTCACAGCGGTACTCAATCCCCACTGTATCGAGACACCGATAATATTAGTAATCGCAGCTCGGGACTCCGTCAGCTGCACTCCCGACGGGATGAAGACGTTGCACAAATATTGTGGGATGTTGACTCCAAAGATCGCCTCGATAGCGACTCCGACAGCCGGGGTAGGTCAGTCGATTTCCCGTAGTTCTCCGGGATAAGAATCTCTGGCGAGCGAAGCACAGTCCAACGACGACTCTTCCTTGTTCCCCCGATGACGAATTTCTCTCCTCGGCTCGCTCTCTCGCCCGAGGCGCGGAATACATGAAATATTTTCACAAAATAAAATTAAAAATAATTCGATCTTAATCAATTGGCCCTATGGAATCGCCTTGTGAGTCGACGAGCAAGCTGAAACGGTCGAATAAGTAGCGGGCAAAATTTGCCACGTTACAGTACACTCGTACCATGATGGAAAATGGCACTTGTCACTCTGTAGCTACACTCGTTGATGCGTACCGTTGTGTTAGGTACGGCTTTAACACTACATATTTTTTTCTTAACTTGACCATCTATTACATAAAATAGTAATAGTTGGATAATCAGAACTCGCCGAGTCGATGCAATCTTCGTTCTTTGAAGCACGGGTGAAGCCTTGCAAGTATTACACGAAAGTTGTATGCTCTTCCACTTAGTTATATTATAATCGATCATTTCTTGTAAGCTGAGGGGTCTTTTGCCTTTTGTTGGCACTGACAATAACAAAATGTTATTTCCATTGCCAGGACAACTTGTTTCAATATCACAAGAGCGACACATTTGCACAGTTCTTATAAGATGATTCACCGTGTTTCGAATACTGCACAATTTTTCACAAATAAAATTTATAAACTCACCTGCATCTTGTTGAATTTGTTCCATAAATGTCCCACCAAGAGAACCGCGCACTTTTAAAATATCAACGTAATCGTTTTTATTCGGGGAGATATAGGCTTCAACAAATGACCTGATAGCTGCGTTTTTTTCAGACTGAATAAAAATAGCTTCTCTGATGGGAGAGCAATGTATGATACACTGTATAGCAGCTATGGCATAGCATGATACATTGTCACGATTTTCAAGACCTCTTACACCGGATAGAGTATTCTCAGGAGGATTGTCTTGCACTTGCTGTTGGCAAGCCAACATCCGAGCTGATATTGACCAGATAATATCAATCGTTTTCATGGCGCGAGTCTGAACCACATTGAAACCCTCAAGATCAGGCCTGTATTTGTTCCGCAAACGATTATACTCTACTATTGCACATGAATTAGCTTTGACAGATGCTGGATCATAATTGATAAGGTGTAAACCTTCTAATTTTGTAACTCGCGAGAGAGCTACATAAGTTTGCCCACAGCTAAAAATGGAATTACCTGCATCAACGAGAGCATTATTTAAGCTCAAACCTTGGATCTTATGAATAGTCATACCGTAACTTAAGCTTAATATGGGGAATTGCTTTCTCACAACAAACGCTCGATCCATTACTTCAAATTTCACACTCATACGTTCTAATGTATGCTGTACTCCGGATGGCAATGAAATATCGATCGATTCCACACCGTTAGTATCGAGTGTTCGTCGTATAGAAACAACTGTAGCAATCGTGCCATTGACGAGACCCAGTGTTACGTCAATATTTCTTCGAATCATTATCTGTGATCCCACCTTCACAGTAATGACTTTTGACATTCCGGCCGTTCGTGAGTTACCATCGTCGTCACTACATAACATTTTCGACACTTTTTTTCATATATGACACACACTCGACAGTATCTTGCGCGATAAGTTCTATCTCATCCGAATCTATTCGGGCCAACATCGCGGCGTTTAAAGAATCACAAAGCGCATAGGTGGGAAGTAAACAAACTGCATCTAATAGTAGTTTACACATGTAATCGCATATTTCTTTCAATCGACCTTCAATTGTTGTTGTATTGAGCTGTAATTTTCTTGACTGTAAAACTTTCGTGTCAGAATCGAGTACCACTCCTATTCGAATCCTGGATAACAAGTCTCTGTAGGAATGATCGCCCTTCTGGCGCATGTTGATTCTAAGCTCGTCGTAACAAAATAGATTAGACCATAAGTCAACGGGCCCCATGGCTCCAATAAATTCGTCAATTTTTTTTTGTCAGACTCATAAATGGTGGTTCTTCATGGACAGGCGGAAGTTGTAATAAATCGCCAAAAACAATTATGTGTCTTTTGCCAAACCAACCGTCATCGGATTCTCCGGTACTAAATATTTCCGTTAACCGCAAATCAATATACATTAACGTGATATTAGATATCATAGAAACTTCATCAATGATTATTAGAGCCACGTTTCGGAGTTGATCACGCGATAATTTCAGAACGCTGTCGGAGAGTTCTCGATATTTGGCCGTGTGCCCGTGTTCAACAGACAACTGAAAAAGGCGATGTATCGTCAACCCGTCGACATTAAAAGCTGCTATACCTGTTGGAGCAGCTACTGCTGCATCTTTATCAAGAACTTTTCTCGTCCACAACCTCAAAGTTTTTATCAAAAAACTCTTTCCCGTTCCTCGCTCTCCGCTTATATACAGTCTTATTATTTTGTTTTCAGACTGTAAAGCATTTGTAACTGTATCAAAGATCCGTTTCTGATCTACATTCAATTCTGCGATCATCTCTGGAAGATTTCCATCAAGTTTATCTCCAACATCTTGAAAGTCCTTCATGGCACCTTCTACTTCAACGGGATCACATTCTAGAATCTCATTATTGCAAAGTTCGTCTGCTTTTTCAGGACTCTTCAAGTGTTTCGCAACCTCTTCTGTAACAAATTCCATGGCTAATTTGATTTCATTAATTCTTTCATGGTAACACAAACCGTCCGCAAGTTGTGATTGCAAGGCCATAAATGCTTCGGCATATGTTTCGCTTGTACCTTTGAGTTCGTCGATTTCTCTCCATGGTTGGAATAATAACAAAATCGCGTAATAATACGATTCTGGTTGTGTTTTGACATTGAAAATAATGTGATTTATAAGACAACCACGTGGTCGTCTTGTCAAGTATTTAGATGCACCGATTTTATAGACTTCATCAACGGTTGCGGGCTTCCTGTCCGTAACGTTGTACCATTTAGCAAAATCATATAGATTGATGGATTCTAGTTTTTTAGGTCTTTGCGGATAATACGTATCGACAACAGAGGCATAAAATAGATCCGTGGATTCCGATTGCAGAGCTTCGATTGCCGTACGGGGTTTTAATCTTCTACTTCGAATCATATTCACATCTACCCTTTTTATTGTAGTCTGTGAATCCGTGCCATGTAATCCAATTCCGAGAAGACTGTCGGCAGCTTCGAATGCTCCACATTCTCGATTACTGAACATCCGCATAGAAAGATTCCACAGGCAACTAGCAACACTCTTGGTCGTATTAAGAATTTCGAATGGATCAGCAATATTACTTTTTTCTGCTTTGGAAACGTATTTTGTGGTATACCACGTTAATAGAGTAGATTCCTCACCAACAAATTGTAAATCCATATTTCCTTCCCAAGCGCAAAGTATAGCTGGATTATAATCATTAACATACGCCTCTGCTGAACCACGTGGTAAATCATACAGTCTACTCTTTGTTTGCAATTGTTTCCGGCCAGCAATAGCAACAGAAACATCACGAAGCTTTAAGGTTTGTGTCAAAGGACGTGGATGTCCGAATGTGCAACGCTTAGTGTAACCAGTTTTAGTTTTCTTAGTTCGCATACAATATGAGTTATGACGATGGCATTGATGATCTTTGACACGTCGATATAACTCGGGCGAAACTTTTCTATCCGGCATTCTACACGTAACATATTTCAAAATGAAACTAGCTATTTCCATCTCCGACGATTTACCGATGATGGGAGCATCCTTGATCCAAATCAAAAGATGGAAGTGCTGTGCACCCCTGGTTTGATACTCTCGACGCCAAAAGTAATGTTCAACATGGCCAATGGGATTATCTGGAGAGCAAATGAAATCTAACATTGCTTGAAATTTAATATCGATAAATCGAGACGTTGACACGGGATCGCAAACTATCAACTGCATCGGACTTATTTTTTTCAATCGGGATGTCATTTACATCTCGAAGATATTCTAGTAAATCCACCCAAAGCCATTCACTTGGACTGAATGTTAGGAACCATGTAGCAGGTCCGTAATTTCGAATCATGCATGTTAAATTACTTCTCGGTATCACCCAGAATTGCTCAGTATTTCTCAATCTCGAAAATATCGTACTCAAATTTGACTCAAGTAGTCCCTTGGACATTTCGTCCAAGTAGTTTGAAGCCGTACATTTAGATCGGGGATTGGTAACATTCAATTTGTGAAAAATTCCCGCATTAATTTGTCGCAAATTATTATTGTACAAGAGAAAAAAGAGGTATTGCTCGTGTAATCGAAACTGACGATGTTTCGACATACGCCTCGATTTAATAAATTCAAAATCAGTAAGGCGTACCGTCCTCGGTTCGTTCTGGCCATTCTCTCCATATGGATATAAATCCGGGAAACACTTCAGATCCAAATGTTCTGCTCTGTCCGCCAACGGGCGATCATAAACCTTAAGCATTTGATAGAGATCCGTTGCAGTATGATTGATTTTTTTTTTTATGAATGGGATAAATGCTATATTTTTCGTAAAATCCATCCGATTATGGAATTTGCGTCAAGAGAGCAGCTTTTTTCTTATCATGCTCGGATGAAACATCATCGTCTTCCAAACGGTCATTATTTGAGTCAAGTTGTTCTTCTTGGTATTCTGCGTCTCTTAGATTATCGGGCAGTAAATTTTCGTGAGATTTTGGCAACTCTATTCCCAAGTACAATGGATTATTGCTCTGCAGCCATTGTAGGATCGACCAAACTTTTTTCAAATCGACCAGTTGTTCCCATATTACTATAGTCTTTGTCGGAATACCACGAACTAGTATATACAATTCGTGTTCAGCATTAATTGGATCACTAGAAGGACAAATTTTTTTCAATGTTTCATCCATGGGCAACGGTAGATGAAATGTTCTACCTACCACTTTGGGAACCTTGTGACTATGGAGTTGATTTTTTTCGACACGGTACCTAATTTTTGTACTACTTGGAAAGCTTTTGCTCGTTGAATTAATATAGTCTCTTAAATATTGAGACTTTGCATCATCGGTGGAACTGGCCTTACATAAAGATCGTTAGCGATACATGTAGGTGGCATCTTATCTTGAGAGAATTTACCGTCACAATATCGGCAGATATAATTATCTTCTTCATAAGGTACATCAAACCTTTTGAGACAGTCTTTGAAAGTGTTCCATACTTTGTGCCATACTTTGATTCTTTGGAAAGATCAATTTTAATGGTATTTTTCTCAGTGCAAAGCTTTTCACAGGAAATTCACGGAAGGCGTGGAGTATCATTTACTCTTTTGGTGAAAGCTCTAAACGCCCACTGATATCTCGACATTATCTCGCGCTCATGCAAATTAATTTCCAGCATAGCGGTTTTGATAGAATCAGCTTTTTTCTGAGCCTCGTTGGCGATTCCTTTGAGCATGTCTATATTATTGCTGTTTAGTGCGTCATCTAAATACCTCAATTTTGTCTTGAAATTCATTAAATCATGAACGCATCTCTTTAGATTCCGCATCATCGGAAAATGAGAGGCTAGAATTTCAAGTGATAAGAAAGTCGACAAACATTCTTTTGGGTTCATGTAGCAACTGTAGGGATGGCCCAATTGTTCAGGATTAACTTTATTAGAACACTGATGTGCAGTACGCAAGAAATTATCCAACTCGCGTAATTCACAGTTCATTAATTGTTGACAAAACGCTTTCAACTTATTCAAAACATAACGATCATCAGTCTTACAGAGAGGTCCACATCCCCATGATTTCGTTGTCTTGTTCTTCGTTTTTATCAAAGGCAACATGTTCATAGCTCTACCTTGAGCATCCATTACAATCGGTTGTGATTGTTCAAACTTACGATAGGAAGCGTCTGCATAATAAGCCTCAGACGAAGCAGTATGCTTCGACGGCCCACATAAAGTTTGAACTTCATCACGTAGATTTGAACAGGGAACATTTGCTGAACGCGTCAAACGTACCTCTACTTTTTTTTTTACTGTTCGCGAGTGTCCTTCTAAGTCGGATAAGGTAGTTTTTTCGGACAGTAAAGCACCATGTGACAATACGCTCAGCTTCTAATCTGCCTACGAGAGGCGAAGATGGTGCGTCTAAACTCGTCCATACAGCCCGAACATAAAATCCTTTTGTGTATGGGGTTTGCATACCTTCTTTTATACGTTTATCCTCCTTAAGTCTGCGAATCATATTTTGTTTGGCTTCAGCTAGCAGTCTCTGTGTAAATGTACGTTGTCGAGTGAGGGGGACCAATTTAATCCGTTTTGGTACAACACAGCTACTAACGCCTCGATCACATGCACCTGCGGAATTAAGGACGCTCACATCTTCATCAGTAGATGTAGATAATTTCATCCGCTTTGCTACAGCGCTACCAATATCGGTTTTATCATCGTCATCTATAGACGAAGCAACGGATGGATCGATAAAATTATGTTTTCTTTTCTTGGCTCTCCATTCAGCCATATATTCAGCATGTTTACGTTTTTTATCAGACTCCATTTCAGGAGTATCATTTTGACTACATTCTTCGCTTTTTTTTGCCCTCCATTTAGCCGTCTGTTTAGCATGTTTATTTTTCTTTTTATCCAACTCCAGTTTAGAAGTATCATTTTGGCTACATTCTTTTTTTTTTGTCCTCCATTTTGCCATCTGTTCAGCATGTTCACGCTTTTTATCCGTCTTCAGTTCAGGAGTATCATTTTGGCTACATTCTTCTCGTTTTTTGGCCCCGAACTCAGGTTTCGTTTGAGGCACTTTTCGTTTTTTTCCAACTTATCTTCGTAAGCTGGAGTTTTATTATTGACTTTTGATAAATTGGAAGCAGGTATCAAGGACTCTATATCGCGATCAATATCTGAGGAAAGATTCACTACTAATGATTCCATGCTATTATCGCTAATAACATTAACTTTGCTCGATTCACTTCCTCGGGAATATGTAGTTTCCCGATATTTATAAGAACTAAAAAATTGCCTTTTCTCCATATCCAGTTCAGAAGATGTTACTTTAGCCCTGGATATAGAAGGATTTGAAGGGGTCAAAGATGTAATATCGCGATCGGATTCTCGAAGTGAGATCACTCCCAATGACTTCATACTCTCGGAAACTGGGGCCTCTGGAGACTTCTCAGACGTTTGAGTTTGTGATCGATTAGTCAACTTAGCTTTTACACCCTTTTTCTGTAATTTTTTTCGACTAATCGTTCTCCCGGCGATACATTTTGGGGGATAGTCGGCAAAAGCGACACGCTTACCCTCGACGTGGTCATTGAAATCGTTTTTGTGGACCTTACTTGTTGTCAATGGTTCAGTGCTGGCATAGTAGTCAATGAATATTGGCTCAGAACTTGAATTTTCATTTCTAGCCAGTCGCCTGGTCTCAATTTCGCGTTCGGCTGCCATTATCGAAGCGCGCCAATTTTTTCTTACTTGAGCCAGAGAAACAATGACCATAGGTTCGGTTGGATTGCACGGGAATTGCTCGATTACACCCGACAGAAACATCTTCAGCAAATGAAGACGCATCATTGGTTGGTGGTATCGCATATTCTCCGGTTTCCGTCCGGAGAGTATTGCTATCGCAAAAGCAATAGAGTACACTCCGCAATCATTACTATTCGGCTGCTGATCTACTAACGGAAACGAAACGGAGTCGCGTTGACTGAAATCGTAATGCGGGTACAACGCCCGCAAGAACAGTAAGTGATGTGTATGCAGCCTTTTCCCATTGAGAGAATCATACACATATAATCTGTTTTCATCGTAATAGCTACTATTGGAATTTTCCAATAAAGGTTGCAGTCCGGAGTGATCGAGCCCGTTGTTACTTCGGAGCTATGTGGAAGAATTTCGAGTGTAGGCGGGAAAACACAGTAAAAGTAAACGATAATTAATAAAGGAAAAGAATAGACTTTTATTTAATACAACAATTCCACAGCGTGTGGAGCTAGAACTTTTATTTCTTATATCTGTGACTTTATGAGATTCAGTCTTCTCGACTATTTAGGAACGAGTGATGCTCCGTAGAGCATGAGATCACGCGTATACGCCCCAGTCCGAGCGTGAGACGCACGGAGGGGGAAGCGAGCAGGATGCTTCTAGACGCGAGCGCCTCGACGGATGGCTGGCCTCGCTCTCGCCAATCCGTGCTCTCCTTTCTTCTGTCGCCGGTCTCCCTGCTTCTCGCGACACGACGTCCTTAGGGCGAATCCGCCTCGAACTACTCCAACAGCTACAAACCGAATGACCACCTTCGATCGGCCGTGGGCGGCCATTGGTATCTTTTGGGCATAAATCGTTGCAGCTGAACAACACCTGTATATGTTTCTCATTTGGCGGTACGGGCGTTATCAGCTCAGGATGAAAAATGAAAAACTGTGACCGTGGGTTGAATCCCGAACACGTACTCAACAGCTTGCCAAACTCATCAATATGGTCATCATTGAGCCATTGTCCTGTCTCAATAATAAATTGTTGACGAATTTTCTCAGGGTACTCATTGAGAGTGTACATCTTTCACAATTTATGAAGCAACTAATGTTTTTAAGCACTTGTTTAGTACAATTTTTCGAATACAATGTCTGCGCTATGGTTGCTGGCTTATTACCGCTAACACTTAAGCTGTATAATTTAGTTTATAGAGCGCTCAGAGCAGCTCTTGCCAGCGATTTAAGCAGCCGTTAGTGTAGCGCACGAAGCGGCTATTGAAGTAAAGAAATGAATTTAAAAAATGAAAAAGAGAAGTAGCGCACGAAGCGGCTATCTTGATAAAGTAAGAAAAGAGGAAAACGTGATGGTGGTTCACGCGTGGAGGATTCTCATGAATAAGGGGATCTGCAAAGAAAGAAAGAAAATTGCCGTAAGAAACGGGTCTTGCAGACTTTTAAAAGCTGAAATATAAAGCATTGTGAGTTAAATGACATAATCAGTGGGATAACCATTTGCAATTCGAACGCTTCAAAGTGCTTAGAGTCTTGTGCGCGGGAAACAATGAATACGCACATGCGGTCTCACCGAATCAACGCGTCAAATGCCGCTGAAGGGAGTCCGGTGGCAAAGGACCCCTGTAGTCACTGCAGTGGGAATACTTTTGTTAACTCGATGGAACCGGGCACTTTAGCTCTTCTCAGTTTCGTGTAGACCTTCATTTTTGACCAATTACTAAGATATTATCCACACCGTCCAATCACTGTACTCAAAGCACTTAGAATGACGCTGAGTATGAGGCAAACCGACCAAAGGGGATATTAAGAAAAGCGAACTAGTTGCCATGATAACGAGTTAAGTAAAACGAGCAGTTAAGGCAACGTTTCCCTCGTTGCGATACTTTACCGAAAAACAATATTTTCGTTATTCACGATCGAGAATAATGAGTTAAATTGGGTTTTTTGTATGAGAATACTCAGAAAAATAGTCCAAAGTGTCCAGAAATATCATTTTTAGCAGATCTTCGATTGTGTGGGTGTACATATGCATGTGCGTATGCGTTAAATTGGGCTAAATTGGGATAAAACTTTTACTTAATAAAGAGAAGCAGAACTGTTATTAAGGCGGATGTTTGGCATTAAGTTCAGCAAGAATCCATAAAGTGGTTTACATTTTATGGATTCTTTTCTGCCTGCTGTAAAAACCTGCTAAATAGAGAAGCAAATAAATCAATTCTTTCAAATTAAAAGTTGATGAGGCATTGATAAATTGACTTGCTAAGACTAGGCACTTTTTTGTAACAGGGAAGGGTTTATGAATTATTATTTTATTTGTAAAGATTTTTCTATATGAGGAATATGAGCAAAACCGTAAAACATTAAAGTAATTGTGCAAAAATCACTTAGCACGCTTTTTTATTTATTGTTCATCAATTTGTTACTTTCTCATACACGAAATTATGAGGTAGGTTTTCATTTTTTTTTTGTTAATGGAAGATTTCACCTGATTTCTACGTCAACTCGTGCACTTCCTGCACTTCCTGCGTATCTAAATAGTCCCGATACAATAATATAGAACACCTCCCTACCTACCGAATCTGGTAGAACACCAATAATACTATGCGACGTACGGGCGTTAATTACGTCAGGAATAACCTCGTCGCTGGAAGCGCGACGAGTTATATTTAATTTTGTTTCGGGATCGTTCCGATTTCCATTCTATACAGAACGTCCCGCAATTTCGCTCAGGTATAAAATAAACGGAAACGGGGTTAGTTTATTCGTTATTTATTGATAAATGATTACCCAAGAAAAGAACAGGATAAATTACCCAGTTATGAGCCGGCAAGCTCCCACGCATACAAACACACACACACACACACGCACATACGACGTACTTACAATATTTAACCCTATTTTGTTGTTCGTGGTCACGGCCCTTTCCTTCTAGCTTCTCCACACACTCGCACTCTGCTCTCCTCTCTCTCTCTCTCTCTCTCGCTCTTACACCGTGAACACGCACTTAAAACTACACGACAAGAATTGTTCGTGGCACGATTATTAGTACTTATGATAGAACGCTCAGGCTTATCACCGCGACGCAACACACTGTCCGGCTCCTACGATTCTATCGGCTTTCGCGATTTGTACCGAACCGCGGAACTCCTTCGAGATTTTAACGTTGCTCTGCGGGAGCTGTAACGAGGAGTTAATCCGAAGTTCAAGCTTCCGCTTTCGATGTCTCTTCGGGACTGTCCTCCCCGGCTCGCACATTCGCCGATCTCTCGACCGTCGGGTGTCGCACCGGGGAGGATTTCTGCAAGATCGCGAAATTATACCTCGCTTGAGCGGAGGCAAGAGGAGACATTTGCATGTCCTCTCGAGCCCTCGACTCTCGAGAAAAATATCGCGCGATCCGCGTCGTATAGAATAACGCCGCGGTTGGCGCGATATAGAAGAATTAACACGAGAAATTGAATACTGAAAAGGCAACGGAATACATCCGGTGCATTCCGATACCTTGACAGTCAATCTCGCGCTGACGAGCCCGAACGTGCCATTTCGCGAGTTCTGTCGCGAACCGCGCAGAAAAATTTAGGAATAAGGAAAAAACGAACGCTGCGCGGAACGTGACATCCCTCCCCCCTTAAGAGTCGACGCCCTCGTCGACCCGATCATCGGGATGATCGAATAGACAAGCGCGCCAAACTCGGCGGGTCGTGGATTTAACAAAATAAAATAAAAATAAAATAAAAATAAAATAAAAATAAAATAAAAATAAAATAAAAATAAAATAAAAATAAAATAAAAATAAAATAAAAATAAAATAAAAATAAAATAAAAATAAAATAAAAATAAAATAAAAATAAAATAAAAATAAAATAAAAATAAAATAAAAATAAAATAAAAATAAAATAAAAATAAAATAAAAATAAAATAAAAATAAAATAAAAATAAAATAAAAATAAAATAAAAATAAAATAAAAATAAAATAAAAATAAAATAAAAATAAAATAAAAATAAAATAAAAATAAAATAAAAATAAAATAAAAATAAAATAAAAATAAAATAAAAATAAAATAAAAATAAAATAAAAATAAAATAAAAATAAAATAAAAATAAAATAAAAATAAAATAAAAATAAAATAAAAATAAAATAAAAATAAAATAAAAATAAAATAAAAATAAAATAAAAATAAAATAAAAATAAAATAAAAATAAAATAAAAATAAAATAAAAATAAAATAAAAATAAAATAAAAATAAAATAAAAATAAAATAAAAATAAAATAAAAATAAAATAAAAATAAAATAAAAATAAAATAAAAATAAAATAAAAATAAAATAAAAATAAAATAAAAATAAAATAAAAATAAAATAAAAATAAAATAAAAATAAAATAAAAATAAAATAAAAATAAAATAAAAATAAAATAAAAATAAAATAAAAATAAAATAAAAATAAAATAAAAATAAAATAAAAATAAAATAAAAATAAAATAAAAATAAAATAAAAATAAAATAAAAATAAAATAAAAATAAAATAAAAATAAAATAAAAATAAAATAAAAATAAAATAAAAATAAAATAAAAATAAAATAAAAATAAAATAAAAATAAAATAAAAATAAAATAAAAATAAAATAAAAATAAAATAAAAATAAAATAAAAATAAAATAAAAATAAAATAAAAATAAAATAAAAATAAAATAAAAATAAAATAAAAATAAAATAAAAATAAAATAAAAATAAAATAAAAATAAAATAAAAATAAAATAAAAATAAAATAAAAATAAAATAAAAATAAAATAAAAATTATTTATACGATACCGACATCTTGCGAGGCACGACACTTCACTTAAAGTCCGTTACTCATTTTTTTTTAACACGGTGCCCGTTCCGACGGGTAACGACGCGGTGGTGGCCGTAGTCGCTTGCCGTCGGCACTCTCGATGTAGCGACGGCCGTGTTCCCTCGCCGTCGACAGCTGGGCTGATGCGACGGCCGACACGTTCAGTCCTCCTCGTCGAAGATTTCCGAGCCAGCGTCGGTCTCGTCCTCATCATCCGATGATCCCGAAGCACTCTCGGGATCGTTGCTCTCGAGATCCTCCGAATCCTTGCTGGCCAGAGCCGAAGCGAATGAGGCTGCAGCCACCGTCTCCGGGCCTATGGAGTCTTCCGACCCCTCGGTTTCGTCACGATCGGCAGACGGTGCCTCTCGTCCCGATCCCTTGGCCGTTGATTCATCGTCGTCCCTGGTGTCGTTGGAGTCGCTGCTAGGCGAAGCCCGTCGCATGGCCCGCTCCAACGCGATCGCCCTGGCTCGCAGGATGTCCTCGATTTCGCCGAGGCGTCGCTCGGCGGACGCGAAGGCGTCGTCCACATTTATTACAGGGACTGCGGCAGCGTCCGCTGAGCCTCCGCTGGCCGCGGCCGCATCCCGTCCTTCCTCGGGGTTACCGTCGGCTGCCGCTACGCCAAGCTCATCGCCTCCAAGTACGTCGGCGACAGCTCGACGTAGTTTTTCCATGAGGGAGTAAATCCGCTCCCTGTCGGAGTCGAGAAGGGGTCGCATGGCGTGCGGCCCTGTCCACCGAACAAACGCGACGTCCTCCCCGGGCTACAGCTCTATGGCGGAAGTCTGCGTTTCCTTCTCCTTGGTTGTGACCTGGGCCTGGATGCCCTTGTCCTTCACGGCGACTTGGCCCTTTTTGGTCTTGTGGTTATGAAGCTCATGGACCTTATTGTTGCCGGTTTTTTCACCCCGGATCCTGGGTACATCCACGCCAGAGCCGCCGGCAGATCCCAGGCCGCCAGTCATCCCCTCCGCGGCGGAGGGCAGCGGCAGAGCCGACCGTCCCCCGGTACCGTTTTTGGGAACGGCGCCGAGTCCGATCGGCGGAATCAGCCGATCGGCCACCTGCGACTCCCGCAGCTCTTCAACTCACTGGAGATAGCGGGCGAGACAAGCTCCAGCATGCTGCTGCTTTTCTCGCTCGCCGAAATCATCCCCGCACAGCGCACACACGTGAAACCCGCGACTTCCCATAAGCCGCCGCTCGAAGCACTGTTCCCAATCTGGGCAGTCCGGAGCCCGCTTGCCGCAACACACGCACTTGCCCTGGAGCGTCGAGGTTACTATACGCATGTCCATGATGTCACTTTTTTTTTCTTTTTTTTCAAATAGAACCGAACCGAGTCGTTGGTACGAACTTTGGTCCTTTTAATTGCAACACGCAGAAGAGTCGAAGTTGACGCACGGGCGCTCGGAGCTAATCTGCTTTATAATTTTTTTTCGGTGGTGAGCCTCGCACCATCACTAATGTGACGTGGTGGGAGGTACAGGGGCCCTAGGAGGGCCGTCGGTCACCTAATCCTGCACCGGGTCTTGCGGAGGAAGCGAGCGCGACGATGTTTTGTCTCGGCGCTCGACTCCACTCGAGATAACGGCGTCTTTCTTCGAATCGTCAGAGACTGCCGAGTCCTCACCCCGACTCGAAGTACCGGGAAAACGATAACTTCGTCTCAACGGTGACGATGACAGAGTTCCTCGCTCGCAGTCGATATTCGTTCTATGCTTTAGTTTTATGACGTCGGTCTTTGGTTTCTTTTTACAAGCTACACAAAGACCAGACACCTAAGCCCAGACTCGCGCACGAAACAAATAAATTATGAGCGTTCCCGCAAGGAAAGCCTGGACGGAAAATCCGACGATGAACAGGCTATGCTGTTGTTGCCGTTCCCGTCGGTGAGTTCCGATTTCACGGACGCGTTTTTCAATTTCGAAGAGCGATTCTCCGTCCTCTTGAATTTTCCAAGAGCTCGTCCCCTTTGAATATTTTTCGGAGTTTTGGGTTTCTTTAAATAATGCCATGGTTGTGGACAGATTCAACAACCCTGGCACCATTATTGAAATATTTAATGTTACATCGGGCAAATAAAAGTATTGCTCGCGACTTTCATACGTTCGTATGCCCGTCAACGCGGTCGTACGCGTTCGTCCGACGCAATTAGGGCTCAAGTGCAATATTCCCGCGCCGTCCAATGTTGTCGTGGTTTCTACATTACCCATACACAGGATGTGTATTATTTCCCGTTCGTTGAGGGAGAATAACCACTCCCCTTGCGACGGTAAATGCGCCCAGAAGGCTCCATGCTGCGGTCTTATTCTTATATTACATTTGCGGTAAGCCGCCGGCGATGGATGATTCAGCATAATCGCCTCGCACTGCTCCGATGTCGAGACCTCGTGAAGCGGTGTTTCCATGGAGCAAATATATTTTTGCTCGAGATGCTTGCAGCTTCCGATATAGATTGAATCTGCCAGGAAATACGAACGACGATCCGCCGACACTGCGATGTAGTCCGTCGCCGGTGTGATATGAGCGGATCCCGTTTGATTGACGTCATTTTGAGGTACCGGCCATGGATGCATTCGGTACAGAATATAATTCATGCGATCCAAGAGCGGTATATGAGTCACGATTAGCATTCTTCCGCCGTGAAAAACCAAATCGGCATGTGCTACACGAGCGAGCAGTTCGCCGCGTAGATACTCGGCGGAGACAGGAAATTCAAACTCCGGAGTTCGCGCCTGGATCTCGTGTGAGACGGCCAATAGCTGTGCCGCTGAGAGCACGGCTGGGTCGTAGCGACCGTCTCTGGCGGCCGTTATCACGCGCAGGTACTGCCCGCACGCCTCGATGTAGCGGTCGACTTTCAACTCCATGCGACGAGCATAGTTGACGAGCTCGATCCGGAATATTACTTCAGCGGTGTCCTTCGTGACACCCCCGAGAGCTTTATACAGCGCGTGGATGCGTTTCGACATCTCGTCGACCCTCTTCGTTTCCGACACATGCTCTTCGTGCAGTTCTTGTAATTTTGAATGAGTTAGATGCATTTGTTTGCCTATCAAGTGAGTAAGATTCGCTTGATCGGCAAACAACCTGTCGATTTGTCCGTTGATATATTCAGCGTCCTCTTCATTCATCGTCCCAAAAAGCGATTTACTCAGAGACCCGATAAATCCCAGGGGCACCGAACGTCTCCTCATCGATCTTATCATCGGATCGACGACGGGTTTGACCGGTGAAGAATCGTGCGAAATTTTTGACAATTCCGCCGCGCACATTTTCGCGTGTCCGATCCGGCTGAGAAGATGTTCTGAATTTACTAATTCTTGACATTTCCCGCGCGGAAAATTCGTCCCAAGAAAAAGATTATACGTCCCTTCGCGGCACCGTTCGAGAAGATTTATTATGTATTCTTCTTCCTTCGGAAAGTTGCTCAGGAATTTCTCCACATCGATGAACGTAGTCACTCTCCAGTCCACGTGCTGCAGTCGGAGCGTAACGACACGCTCGAAGTAAAGTCCCAGTTGACTGGTTACGGGCGTAATATGATAAGCATTTTCGGGGCTTAAATTTCCCCGCACGATGACTATCACGCCCACAATCGCGATTAGGAGCTTCATTGTTCCTTGGCGAGCCCTTCGTTGTCACTATTGCGCGGCTGTGAACACAGTTCTTAATCTATTTATTCGCAGTTTACACAGATTTGTTATCATCCGAATACGCTCATCACACTGAACAATTTATTAATCTTGCCGTAGAGATTCGACACGAGTAAGAAATGTACAATAAAACGGCTGCTCGACTGTTACTCTGAGACAGCTGTTTTCTGTCTCTCTCTGTCGTAGGCTTCGCGCTACGCGTCGTGCCTTTGCACGCCGCACAACGTTCGAATCTCTATGACTTACAATTTTCATTCATACGTCATTCATATGCCAGCTTGACTTCGTCAAAGTGTTTACGAATTCTAACTCCGTTAGGGGCTTCTAATATGACATTACTTTGTTCTGAAATTTCTATTATTTTATACGGCCCGTGGTATTGACAGTCAAATTTGCCCTTTCGCGGCTCTTTTAATACGTACACACTGTCGCCTACTTTGCCTTCGAAAGGACGGACCTTTTGATTGTAATAACATTTCTTTCGTTCTTTTGCCTTGTTGAGATTTTCTCCAGCGATCGCGCGTAATTCCGACAATCGTTTAATCAGCGCGATGGTGAACGAATTATACGTCTCTAATTTATTGCCCACCGGAAATTAACTTGGTAGTCAAGGTAACTTCCCGTAAACAATTTCATATGGCGTAAAATTTGTCGCCTCGTGTACGCTAGAATTATAACATAATTCTGAATACGGCAACAAGCGATCCCAATCATCATATGTCGTAGCATAATTTTTTATATACTCGACTAACATTATATGGCTTCTCTCGCGTGCTCCGTTTGTTTGCGGACGATACCCGGAAGTAGTCAAATGTTTTATGCGAAATATTTTCGCGATGTCTGCGAAGAGGCTGCGAGTGAAAGCTGAGCCTCGATCCGTGAGAATCGCGCGCGGTGCACCGAACTGCGCGATTAATCGTCGCGCCATGGCCTCGGAGATAGTCGTGGCCTTGAGGTCCGGTATTGCTTCGGCGAGACAATATTTTGAAGGATTGTCCTGCATGGTAAGAATATGTTTATTCCTATGCGGAGTAGTCGGCAACGGCCCTACAGTATCGAGCGATTCTTTATCGAATGTATCGGCCGCTGTGTCAGTCAGTAGCATCGGCTCGCGAGTTTTAGCTCGGACGAGCTTCTGCTCCTGACATCCCTTACATCGTCTGATGAAACTTTGAATTTCATTTCGGAGTGAGGGCCAATAAAAACGTTCCCGAATTTTTCGGTAGGTTTTCGTCACCCGTCGATGTCCTACTAGGCTCGAGTGACATTCTTCGATTATCCGAGGGCGCAGCTCCTCCGTCGGCAACTGCAAGCCGCCGTAACAGACAGTCACGCCGATTCCGGATTTCCCGAATATTTCTTCCAATATATGGACCATCCGTCCACTCGGTAAATCGTCTGAAAAATCGCCTGAACGCGAAATTCGAAAGGATTCGACATCTGTGCGCTCAAGAATTTTTTCCAAGTTCCTTAATCCTGTTATTATGTTATCCTCGGTAGTACGGTCGAAGTAACGGGATTTTACGACGACGCTGTAAACCTTTCGTCCCCCGATCGGTGTTACAGCTATCTGTCCGAGTCGTAGACCTTTGGTTTTTATTTCGGTCGCGTCGATTTTTCCGAGGTCGGCCAATAATCTTCCGATTATTGTCGTCAACTCGCCGTCCGCTGAAATAAAATGTACATAATTATCCGCCTTGTAGGTTAAACACTCTCGAGTGCCAACCACCGGGCGAATAGATTTTTCTAGAATCTGCTTGTCGGATTTTTCACTCGGGCTATCCGTTTCGGGATCGGAGGAAGATAATTCAATGACTTGGAAGTCATTTCCCCCGTTACCGAATTATGAGCAACGGATGACGGAATCGTGAATGAATTCACGGTTCCCTCGGTCGCCTCCCCCCTAGATTTTTCTCGGGCAATTGTTCGAGAACTATAGGGGGTCGACCTTGCATCGGGGATGATACCCGAAGGGGGCAACGACCATCTGACCGTTCGACGCGGCTTGTTAAGGATATTTGACGCATCGGTCGTGACGTCAGGCGCGCTGTTCTTTCCAGCCTCGCTTTCGTCACCGGCCTCTTCGCTGACCGGTCTCGTTCCCTTCAGGCTTACCGATTATCGATTTCATCGAGAATCTGCTGAGCTTCCGGGTCGATCTCGTCTCCTTCAGAAACAAAATCTGGCCACTCGGTTTTATCTTTCTCCGACACGATCTCGGCGGCCGTTTGCTTTTCCTTCGCAAAACGCTCCTCCAACAATCGTATCGTTTCGTCGAATTTATTTATCGACTCTCTTATTGGACCTGTTTCGTCTCGGATCTGCATGCCGTCTGTTTTAGCATGTCGTTCCTCCAACGAGCGCAGGGATTTATCAAATTTTGATATCGATTCTCGGATCGATTGTGGTGTGAATTCCGTGCTTCCAGACGGCAAGATTTCCGCTATTGGCTGGAATTCTTCGTCATCCTCGGTATCTATCGCAGGAGGATTTAGCGATACAGCGATGTCTGTGCCTGTTGCCTCGGCGGCAACAGAAGGGCCAGGTATCGTCTCGGGATCCACGTTTTCCGTGACGGTATCAGGCTCGGCGGGTGTGATCGGCCGTTTCGGTGGAAGAAGAGGCACCGGCAACGTGTTGCGATGCACACGCTCTGCGGCGACGTCTGAAACATCCGAGCTCGAGTCTACCTCTTTGCAATTCGGTGGCGGAGCAGGCACGGGACGTAATTTCGCACGCGTGCGTACAGCCACCGCGTCTTGCCCAGAATTTGACGTACACGAAGCTCTCTCTCGGCTCGCGGACAACGCTGGCTTCAATATGGATTTCGGCTTCAAGACTTGACGTTTCGGAACCGCGCCCTTACTAGCGCAAGAAGATGAAATCGGTAACACCGCGTGAACCTCGCACGTCCCTTTCTCTGCGTCTGAGTCGCTACTATCGCTGGAACTTGATTTTTCCGGATTTACTGGATTACGCGAGAGTGCATCGGCATTCACGTTTAACCGTCCTGGTTTATAAACGAAATCGAAATCATATTTTTGTAACCGCATTTTCCACCGCGCGAGCCTCTTGCCTGGATCGAGAGTCGTTCGCATCCATTTGAGAGGTTCATGGTCGCTTACGAGAGTGAATTTCTTTCCGTACAAATATGTCGCGAATTGTTCGATTGAATCAATAATCGCGAGACATTCTTTCTCAGTTGTTGAGTAATTGGCTTCGGCCGGAGAAAATACACGCGAGTGGTACGCGACGGGAAGATCGAAATTATCGTGCTCCTGCGATAATACGGAGCCGAGTGCGAGATCCGACGCGTCCGTTGTCAACGTAAACGGTTTCGTCACGTCAGGATACTGTAGTATCGGCTCCCTGCAAAGGGCTTTTCGCAGACTCCGAAAACTCCTATTTTCTTCTCTTCCCCAGCGGAAGGCTTGTCCCTTTTTCAATAGATCCGACAGTGGCTTAGATCGCGCAGCGAAGTCCTTAATGAAACGGCGATAGTAACCGGTTAAACCGAGAAACTCTCGAATGTTTTTCTGGTTTTTCGGAGCCGGAAAATCTCGGACGGACTCGAGTTTTTTCGGATCCATCCGTAGACCCTCGCAGCTCACGATGTGGCCGAGATAAGCCACCTCTCTGCGCAAAAACTCGCACTTGTCGATTTTTTGCGCAGTTGATTGTATGTTCTTCAAGAGATTTCGCGGATACTACGACGTCATCCAGGTAGACGAATAATTCTGTCCCCTGGAGTCCTACCAGCACGCGATCCATCAGACGCTGAAACGTCGCGGGAGCGTTTTTCAGACCTTCCGGTATTCTACAATACTCGTAGTGGCCGTTCGGCGTGGAAAACGCGGTCTTGCAAGCATCTCTAGCATGCATCGGAATTTGTTGAAATCCGCTGGCCAAGTCGAAAGTTCAGAAGTATTTGGCCTGGCCGAGCTGTTCCAAGATTTCAATCATATTTGGTAACGGATACGCATCTGAGATCGTCTTCTCGTTCAATTTTCTGAAATCGATGACCATGCGCATCCGGGGTCGTCCTTGCGAATCAGGTTTCTTTGGCACAATCCATACCGGTGAATTGTACGGAGACCGAGAATGGGTTATTACTCCGTCGCCGAGTTTCTTCTGTACCTGATTTTCGAGCTCGCTACGGTAAACTACGGGAAATCGATACTGCTTCGCGTTTACCGGTAAATCGTCGATTGTCGGGATTCGATGATAAACGAGATCGGTTCATTGCAATTTGTCTCCCGCAAGTTTAAATCTATACGGAAATTCCTCAATCAGTTTACAAACGTGTGTACGTTCGGTACCGCTGAGGTGATCTAGTCGTAATATTTTCATTATCGCGCCTACCCTGTCGGTGGGAGGGGCAACGTCCTGATCGGTATCTGACGGGTCCGATAACGAATCGTCCTCGTCTGGATGGCCATATTCGAATGGCTCGAGTTCTTGGGGAGGCAGTTCGATTTCTACGTCTTCGAATCGCGTATTAATTGCCAAGACGTGGCAAGTCCCCTCTTGATTTTTCACGATCGTGTTACCGATGTAGACCCCCGCGAGTGTAGCTATCCGCGGCAAGTACCCCTCGTTCAAGATATTGTTCGCGACGGGTAGTGCGATCTGTTCACGCATGCGCGCGCGTAATTTGAATTTCCTATTCGCGGGCTTTTCATGCGTTATTAATACTTTTTCCGCGTTTCCGTATTCGACCGGAGGATTTTCGAGAAAAGGTTTAGGTCGAATCGGATCATCTCGCGTGACTAGTTAACAATATATAATTTTAACCCATCGAAGCTAATATGGGTGGAAAGAAATATGTCTTATCAGAGTCTTCAATTATTATACAACTGTCGATGTCGGTCCCATCGAGAGTGGGATATTCATCAGACAGATCGAAGCTCCGTCAACAAAAGATTTATTCCTTTGTTTGTTTTGATTAGTAAAAAATAAATTTAAATAAATTTAATAAATCGTCAATCTTGCTTCGAAACTCGCTGCTCCTCGACACTTGACGACAAATCCAACACCACAACCAAACAATTTACACAACCGAACAAATTAATATAACCGAATACATTAACACAACCGAATATATTAACACAACCGAATAAATCACAACGCAAAGCATAAAATAAACAAATAAATTGTCCAAAAGCGATGACAAAAAACAGCTGTCCGATGCCGCGCGCATATACTGAAGAACAAACTAACAATTCCAGTAACCGACAGATAGCGCGACAGTCGCGTGAAAGTGACTACCCGGTGTTTTAAAGTATATAATTAAAATTTGTCTTCAGTTCTATATCAACAATCACGGCATCGACACGTGTAATTAACTTTAACTTACGGAATTATTTGACAGAGTGTGGAGTTCTCGTTCTTTATCCGTAAAACCAATTACGAGAATTATGGATTACAGGTTTTGTTACCGACCGAGTACTAGCACCTCATCTTAAGGACATGTGAAACGACTCAGTCGGTAACTAAAATCTGTAATGAATGCGATTCAGAGACCGTAAACTTTTCGGGAAAAGGCAAAGCATTAGCGGATGTACAATTTAATACCTCGTCCGGCAATCTTTCACAGGGCCTTAATCACAAAAAGTCTGCGCTGTTAAAAAAAATTGTACATTTTGATACGAGTGCGACAAAACTTTTTCTGACGAGTGTGAGTGTGCAGCACGAGCCGGAGGCGAGTGTTGCAATCACACGAGTTCCGAAAACGTTTTTCGTACAAGTATCGAACAAAATTTTATTTCACGAGGGGTGAAAATGGGGGTTTTCACACGCGAAACGTGCGCGACAACCGCCATTTTCCCACCGAGTGAAATTAAATGTATTGCAGTTCTTGTCACTGACGGAGCCCGAGTCGGGCGCGGGGAAGGAGATTTCACATTGTCTTCTTCTTAAGGGGATGCTGGACGGTCCTGTTTTACCGACCGAAATAGGCGATTTCTTAGTTTCGACTTAGCACAGTTAATATGCGACGCATATGCTTTAAATCCTACAGGAACATAATATGAACAATAACGCTTTGACGTGCACTCGAATATCGCTTGAAAACGTACGAGAAACGAAGAAAATCGAATAATCGTCCTAAAATCCAATATGGCCGCTGAAATGTTATCAGCATTTGTTTTGTACGACATTAAATATTCTGGGACTTACATACGTCAAACGAGAGTGCACACCGAATCGTTGAGGTACTACGAATATTCTAAAATCGTCGGAAAGTCGATTACACAAAAGATAATTACGTGAAGTGTAAACTGCGTTCACGTAGACTATTCACGTATGACCGGTGATTAGAGCTAATGACAACGGCATAAATGTAACGTAGAACACGACACCTGTGCATCAATCGTGACACTACATTCATTCACTTTCGTAAACTATAATATTCGGTTTTCTTAATTCCTTGCAAGTTTTCAATCAAAATTTGACTGAACACCGAAGCGTTTATGTTAATATCACAGTTCTGCACGATTTGACACATATGCGTAGCATATTAACGATGTTAAGGCGGAACTAGAAAATTGTCTAGTACCGTCGATAAAACAGGTAATGCAGGTTACAAAAAAGGAAAAAAACAGCTCCAGCATCCCCTTAAGGCAATTTGAAATCTCCTCCCAACAGCTACGACTGCGAGAGAGGTACATCTTCGTAACACAAAAATCTCTTAGGCTCTCCGTGCTACACTAAAATGCAAAGTACAAGAAATGAGGCAATAAAAATGGTATTACCGACAGAAATAACTATTCGAAAAATAATAATCTTTTTGGAGAAATATTTGATTGCTTATCGACAACAAAATGATGCTAATTTTCTCTTGTTACCTCTTGTTTCCTCTTGTTATCTCTTATTGGCGAAACTCATAAACATCTGCGAACGTTAATCTTTTAAGAGGCTGCTGGAGCTGTTTTTTCTTTTTTAACTTGCTTTACCTGTTTTACCGACGGACCTAGTCAATTTTTCAGTTCCAACTGAGCATTGTTAATATGCTACACATATGCGTCAAAACATGCAGGATTATGATATTAACATAATCGCTTCAGTGTGCGGTTGAATTTTGATTAAAAACTTACAAGGAATTAAGAAAACCGAATATTATAGTTGGCAAAAGCGTGTGAACGTAGTGTCACGATTGTACGTCAATCGTGGCTCTGCATCGTGCCCTACACTACATTCATCCTGTGTTCATCGGCTCTGATCACTCGTCGCAAGTCGATAGACTAAATGATCGCAGTTTACACTATGCGTGATTATCTTTCGAGTGAGCAACTTTCCGACGGTTTTGGAATATTCAAAGAACTTCACAGAATCCGCATGCATGCTCTTTTGACGTATGCGAGAAATACACCAATTACATTAACCGACAGATGTCGCGCGAAAAAGACAGAATTATTTATATTGAACTACAGATGGCGGCGCGTGAAAACGTTAGCACTGTCCACTGCCGGGATATACTATAAATTATTTTCTCACTCACAACTGATGGCGTGACAGTCGCGTGAAAAAGTGATACCACCCGGTGTTTAAAGTAATCATAAAATGTTTTCTTCAATTCTGTCTCAACGTTCACGGCATTAAGACGTATCCCGAGTACGAGAAAGAAGAACACGTGTAAGTAATCAAACTATCGTTGTTTTGCCGAATATCGGTGATCGATGCTTCGTTAAGTCAGATTAATAATGAAATATAATAATAATAAATATTAATTAATTACTTTTTACAGAAAATGGTGAACAACGAAATTAAGAACAATAACATGGATGTGCAGCCGGTGATTGAGGCTGCCCAACCGGTTGCACCTCCTGAATTGCCGAGAGCTGTGCCAGGGCAGCAGGCGGTGCCGGTGCAACCTGCACCCGCCGAGCCAGTCGTGGAAAGACAAAGAAATGGTAAGTTGTAACTTTATTACAATAGAATATTAGATGATGTTCAAGCTTCGTCAACAAAAGGTTCTACGGATTGTAACGATTTCATATTGATTGCTGACGAAGCTTGGATTTGATATGAGACATCCGTTTCCTCCGCATGGTATCAAAACATGAATTATTATACTGAGAGCTGCGATTAAAGCTCTTGTACGCACACAATACATTTTCTTCTCACTCGCCAAAGCTGTGACGAGTGTGAAGAAAATGTATCCTTTGCGTACAACAGTTTTATTCGCAGCTATCAACTATACAATGTGTTTCTGTCGTTCCCATGAAGAGCCATTAAAAATCTCATACGGAACAAACCTCTTAGCATTTATTTTTCTACCGTAAGGTGACAAGCACATTTTTTGATGACGAGAGGTTTTTTTAGCTATCTGGAATTGATGGGACCGACAGAAACAAACTATATAACTGATAGCGGCGAATGAAACTTTTTGTATATAGAGGATAGATTTTATTTTAAGCCATTGAAGCTGTTCCCATCAAGAGGGGCAAACTGCCCATATAAAATTCAAGCTTAGCGACAGATTATTTCTTCACTCTGTCCTTTGCGTACAACAGTTTTATTCGCAGCTATCAATTATACAACTTGTTTCTGTCAGTACCATCAAGAGCCATTAAAAATCTCATACGGAAGCAAAGCTGTGTTAGCATTTATTTTTCTATCGTAAGGTGAGAAGAACATCTTTTGATGATGAGAGGTTTTTTTTAGCTATCTGGAATTAGAATACTTCAGATTACTAGACATGAACCTCTCGTCACCAAAAGATATATGTTTTTCACCTTGGATTGTAGAAAAAAATAAATGTTAACACAGCTTTGAGTCTGTACGAAACATTTGCCACATTTTGATGGGATGTCAATACGTCAAATCATTTATTTATTTTCTTTTTTTCATATTTCAGTGCGTGGCACTCGCACTGGCTGGCGGGTGCAGGAAGAGCGGCGCCTCCAAATGATGACGCAGCTCAACAAATACTCGGCGACTGCAGAATTCGGGAACCGAAGGATCAGCCGAGGCCGTCGAGGCGGTAGCGGTGGCCGCGGGAGGGGTGGTCGCGGTCGGGGTGGTCGCGGTCGGGATGGCCGGGAGCAACAAACTCCTCAAGCTTAATAAGGTAAAATATATCTATTATATATATTGTGATATTATTATTTACACCCGTGGGGAGGGAAAAAATCACTTGTAAATTTCAAAACTAAAAATGGGACTAAAATCGTGCAACGGGGTGGGGAGGGGTCAAGCAAAATAATGGTACTAGGCGGGAACGATGATAACAATAGTCGTTTAATAATGTGAAAGAATAACAAAAATAGAAACTTGAGGAACTAAGAAATGATAACAAAGTTGATGGAACGCTCGATAACAATAATAATAAGTCGATAATGGAATACAAAAGAAAACGGTAAATAACAAAAGGCGAAAAGTTGCAAATAACCGTCGCTTCAACGCCGTTACGGGTACGTTGAGGAAAGAAAACCAAAAATGAAAAGAACGATCGCTTCAACGCCGGTACGGGTATACGTTCAAGAATGAAAACCAAAAATGAAAATAATACTGGGGAGAGATTACCAATAATATGGGACTAGCGATAATAATGACTTGGAGGGCGAAGAAATAATAACAAGGTCGCGGGAAGATTAGATAATAATAATAATAATAAATCGGGGGTTAAATAATAGTGAAAAAACGGTAAGGGATAAACTGAATATAATCGCAAAATGGGGAGGGGGGGGGGGCAGATCACAAATACTTAATTCTGAACAATAATCTCGGAGAAAAACAAAAATGCTATTGGTTCAAATGATTAAAAAAAAAACAATACTAAAGGGGGACGCAAAAGGGGAAAACATTCGGAATGAATTTGGCGGAGTTAGGGGGATTTTAAGGGGGACTAACGGGAGAGCTGGTCAGACAAATGTTGCACGAAAATCCAATAATACACTAACTATGAACTCAGATGGGCGCCAGCTACTTTCACGGTGTAGCACCGTAACAGATCGTGCAAACGTCACGGATCTATTCTCAAAAAAAACTTTGGTCAAAACTGAAAATTCAAAACTTTAAAGAAATATCTCCGTCGCAATGGACAGTCCAGCTAGCTCGGGAGAGGGGAGAGGGCTCAGGGGGAGGGTACACGAATCGACGGCTTCTTACAATATTACCTCGGTCCTAATATTTTACTCAAAAAAATGTGTCAGTCTTAATGGGATTGATTGGGAAAAACTTCAACTAACTAAACTATCACTTATAGCGAATTTTACGCCGCTCACCACGCGCGCGATTCCTCTTTGCTCGTGTGCAAAAATGCCGACCACGTGTCGACCACGAGGCAAAGTCTTGCACTTATATTTTCTATAAAAATAAGGGGTGCTCGGGGGGGGGGGGGTCAAAAAAAATTTGGTCAAACACTTACGAGAAAAGCGGGGCTCACTCACACAAATTCCACACACGTGGATCTCGATTACAAAATTTCCGGTCTTAATTTCTCCTCGAATCAGCGGACAGCCTCAGTCATTATAAATTCCATATATCGGTCCAAAATCGTATCCCTGGGCTATCGCTGAGTCGTCGTATGGGCGGGCTATGCTCTCCGTAGGGAGTCTAAACAATTCACAATGTAAAGCCGAGTCGTCTTAATATTATTTTCTCACACTCGCTATACAATACTTCTTTTAACTTAAAATTAATGACTCCCGGTCTCACACACACGCTATTCGCCACGCGGCTCGGCTCGGAGAGTGAGGGACATGGCGGGGTCTTCTTCTTCGTCAGCGTTGGCGCTGATGGTGGTGGGGGACGAGAGCACCTGTGCGTCAGCGTCGGTCGGTAATCGGAGTCATGGACGGGCGTTTTTCTTCCGGTCTACGCTGGATCGTCGATCGATGCCGTGCGTCGGCGATCGCAGCGGGCGGCAGGCGGGCGGGCAGCGGCGGCTTTTCGGCGGGCTTTTCGAGGCTTTTTCGGGCGGTCTTGTTGGTGGCTTTTTCCCCTCGTCCGCGATCCTCCTACCTTCCTCGGCGTCAGCACGTCGGCTCTCGTTCCTTTGCTGTTCCTTGATCGTGGGCCGTCGAGGGGGGGGGGGGGGATATCGATATTGTCCTCGAGTCGCGCACATTCAAACAAAAGGGTAACGGGAGGGAAAAAACGGGAATTTACATGCTATCTTACACAAAATAAATAGAAGAAAAAAAGCGTAAAAATATCCGGGTCTAGCGTTGGGTGAGCGGCGGACTCGAGCCGATTTTGGGGAGAGGCTTGTGACGTACCACGTCACAATATATACATTTCGAATTAGTAATTAACATCTGTATTAATAAATTGTGTTTTATTGTTGCAGATATCTACAAATATGTATTTTTAAAATAAAATTTTGTATAAAATAATTAAGCCGTTTTTTAATTAACCCGTTTAGACTTGGAATTTGGTTTCCCCAGCTGAAACTTCCATAAACTTTTATTCCCGCCGATGATTTGGCACTCCGCTCCCATTCTTTTTTTAATCCGTCAATAATCGAATCATATACAATAACGTGCTATTTAGTTTTATTTAATTATTTCTCAATTTTAAGAGTGGAAACAAGATGTTTCACATTGTCTTCGTCTGCCTCGTGGTCCTCATCGCCTCGCTCGTCGTTGTTTCCTCGCTGGTTCATCGTTGTCGTCATCGTCGTATCCGTTTTCTTTCTTTTTCTTTTTTTTAAATTCTTTTTCATTTTTTAAAATCTTTCAGCTTTTTTTATATACGACGAAAGTGGTTCCTTGTACCGAATGCGGTTGCTTTGCAAGCTTGAAACGATCCAGAGAAGCTGCGGCGAAAGTCAGAAGATGCCTCTCGTCTGCGATACAGTATAGGTAAGTATATTTTTTAAAATGTTTTTCAGCTACACACAATGAAAAACATCTTTGAACTCTTGACGCAGATACTCCAGAAGCTTGAGAGCATTTGAAGCAGCTGCGTCAAGAGTCGAAAGATGCTTTTTGTCTCCTACGCAGTACGGGTAAAAATATATTTTGTTATTTTTATGTTCCAGCAACACACTGCAAAAGACATCTCCTGATGTCGATGCAGTTGCTCCACAACCTTCAGAGTATCCAGAACAGGTACGTTGAGAGAGTCGGAGATGCCTTTCGCCATACCAATGATACGATAAATAAACAATGCACTTACCAGTCTCGTACTGGATTGGTATGGCGAAAGGCATCTCCGACTCTCTCAACGTACCTGTTCTGGATAATCTGAACGTTGTGGAGCAACTGCATCAACATCAGGAGAGGACTTTCGCAGTGTGTAGCTGGAACATAAAAATAACAAAATATATTTACCTGTACTGCGTAGGAGAGAAAAAGCATCTTTCGACTCTCGACGCAGCTGCTCCGAATGCTCTCAAGCTTCCGGAGTAACTGCGTCAATAGTCCAAAGATGTCTTACGTTGTGCGTAGCTGAAAAACATTTTTTTAAATATACTTACTTATACTGTATTGCAGACGAGAGGCATTTTCTGACTTTCGACGCAGCTTTCGACGCGTTTCAAACTTCCAAAGCAACTGCCTTCGGTACAAGAAACCACTTTCGCTGTACATAAAAAAATGGACAAAATTTGTAAAATGAACATGAAAACAATTGTGGATGTTTGTGGACAAAAAACGTTGGTACCTATTTTACTGTGATGGGTACAACTGATCATAATGAATATTTAACTAAAAACAAAAAACGGAACTTGAAAATAGGTTAGTTATTATAAAGGTCGCGGAAAAAATAATTTTACGAGTCAGACATATTGTTTGTAACACAACGTCAAGGCAAATAATTAATAAAGCAAATACTAAATATATTTACGAAACGTTTTTTTTATTTATATTAACACAATACACAAATCACTGCTTTAATCACATCACATAAAAATATCACGTATCACATACAAATTTAACACTTAGAAAACATTAAAAAAAAAACAATTTTGCAACAAAACTTTTCCCGTCAGTAGATAATATTGTGACGTCGCGGTTGACTATTTAACGTTGATTTATTTTATTAGAGTAGCCAACTCGGCTACAGAACGCGGTTTTAGGAAGGAAAGACTCGGTTTACACTTGGTGAACTGCTCGAACCGTTTATTAAAGTACAAACTGGCAGAGTGACGTTGTCGTACAGAACTTCGGTGACTTACTGACTGGCTAGCCTAGGTGGAGGGTCGTACTTATAGATCTATCCCGTGGGAAAGTTCAGATAGTGGGGAAGGAATTTGGGAGTCGGAAAATACTGGAAAAGGCAGATGTTTCGGATTCCTGGAAGGTGGTCAGTGGTGAGAAAAAGGGAATGCAATAGTCGAGCATAGGATTGTGTATTTTAGGCGGGGATAAGGAATAGGCGTTCGAGTCCTTCTAAGAAAAGACGGGACGCACGGCGGTGCGACTAGCACCGGCGGCGGGTGGAGAGATATCGGCGGCAGCTGCACTGTGTGATAATCGCGTGAGAGAGAAAAAGGCGCAGGGAAAAGAAAGGACGGTGGAGAGGATCGTTGTTCCAGTATGCACAGCGAAAAGATGATATTCTGGCTGGACCATCGTTACACCTCCCCCCTTAGATTAGAAAATCCTTACAATATAAAAAGGATTTTCTAGGCTTTCGTATAACTGAGATTATGTCTACTGGTACATCTTACAGAGTGTTATATTGCAGCCGATATGATCGGTGGTATTCAAATGGAAGCAATTATTGTTGGTATAGTAAATATTGTAAACTGATACATAATCCAATCTTGCTGTCTTGTGTGCGGTAACACACGGGCGATAATGTTTGGGCGATGTTCAACCGTTCATCTTGGTGGGGTCGACGTAGTTCGCCATGGTCAAGGTCTTGTGGAAGATCATCTCATCTCTTAAATATTCGAGGCTGACGGCTTCGGAGATTGGTTTCATTTGAAACAGTTTTGCAGATGTTCCTAGCAGTAGGAGCAGAAGTAATGGCATGACCTAAACAAACAAGCTATTAGTTTTTATAATAAGGTTTAAGTTTATTGACGTGGATCGGTTTTCTTCTTTTACGGAGTAGTATTTCATAATTAACGTCTGATGTTCGATTAAGTATGATCGCAGGCCCTTCCCACTTCGGCGCGAGTGGGGACTTATCTCTTTCTTGGGCGACCAGAACTTCGTCGCCCTCATTAAAGATAGGTGCAGGTCGACGGATGTTAGCATCTTGCGTTAATTTGTAACGTTCCTTTGCTGCGACGAGATGATCGCGTCCTTTCTTCAAGATTCGCTCGTGGTCTGCGCGAAGTCCCTCGAAGTATTCGTCGATCGTGGCGTTTGTGCGGTGGACGGGGATGCTGTTCGGAACATTTGGCTTTCGCCCGAACTGCATTTCGAAAGGCGTGAGTCCGATGCCTTCTTGCTTCGCAGTGTTGTAAGCCATGGAGACGAATTTCAGCTTTTTGTCCCAGTCCTCGTGGTGATCGTAGATGAGAGCTTTTATCTGTTCTTTTATTGGTCCATGGGCTCTCTCGAGGCTCCCGTTGCTTTGTGGGTGAAAAGTCGTCGTTGTCATATGAGAAATCTTGAAAAGCTTTTCCATGTGCTTAAATGTCTGGCTGATAAAGTTTCGGCCTCCATCCGTGAGGATCTTCTTCGGTGCGCCGTGAATGTAGATGAAGTGTTGTACCAGAGCATCGACTGTTGCTCTAGCGTCTTGAGTTTTGAGCGGAATGAGGGTGATGTACTTCGTGAGTTGATCCTGTACCGATAATATGTACTTGTAACCATCGCTCGATTCAGGGATGGGTCCGACGAGGTCCAAGGCGATCTTATCGTTTGGTCGTTCAGGCGTATCCGTAATTACGGCCTCTGCCTGTGGACGTATGCGGACCAACTTGATTTTCTGGCAAGTGTCGCATCTTCGGATGTAGTCTTCGATGTCCTTTTGCATGTTCGGCCAGGTAGCAATAGTTTTTACGCGGTCGAGAGTTTTGACTACGCCGAAATGTCCAGTGGCCTTGGTCCCATGGTGTTCTTTTATGATGCGCTGACGTTCTTCCTCGGTACCTGGCTCATAGACTTCCCTGTCAAAGAAATATAGGGACGGTCGGTCGTTCCTCGATGCCCAGATGAAATTGATTATTTGTTTAATTCGGCTCTTCGTTCCGGGGTGAGCACTTAAATGTTCGCAGCCCAAGTAGATTTTTATCGGCTTAACCACCTTGGTTAGTGCAGTGCAAATCCGGTTGTACCAGTCGATTTCGTCCTCCGTAAAATCGATGTACAGGCAGTCTGCAGCGTCTGTCGGTGAATCCACTATTTTCAGTGCTGGAGTATCCCTCGGTGGAAGATCTTCGCTGATTTCAGGAACTAGTGGGATTTTATCGCACAACTCGAATTCCATGTACAGAGGTGGCTCCTCTTCCAGGTTCTCGGTTATAGAGTCTTCTCCTACGTTGTTGCTGATGCTGCTGATGTCTTTTGCGGCGGTGTCTTGTGCGATCGCCCGTTGTTGACCTCGGGTGGTCACAGCATAAATCCGGGAGAGAGCATCGGCGTTAGTGTTAAGCGAACCTTTTTTGTAGATGGGTTCATATTCGTACTCCTCAAGCTTCATCCGGAGTCTCATCAGACGACTGTTGGTAGGAGGGTCAGTAGCCTTCAGGATCCAGATAAGCGGTTTGTGGTCAGTGACAATCTGGAAGTGTTTTCCATACAAGTACTGACGGAAGTGTTTTGCTGCCCAGCTTATCGCAAGCATTTCTTTCTCGGTGGTGGAGTATCGCTGCTCCGCTTTATTTAGGGTTCTCGATGCGTAGGCTACAGGTCGGTCCTTACCGATTGTTCCCTGTGATAAGACGGCACCGAGGGCGAAGTTACTAGCGTCGGTGGTCAAAATGAAAGGTTCGGAGAAGTCCGGGTATTGTAGCACGGGAGCGGTCGTGAGCGCCGTGCGTAATAGGTTGAAGGCTTGTTCTTCCTTCTCTGTCCAGACCCAGGTAGCTCCTATCTTTAAAAGTTCCGTCAGCGGTTTCGCAGTCTTGCTGAAGTCTTTTATAAATTTCCTGTAATATCCCGCAAGTCCTAAGAAACGTTTAATTGCTTTAGGATCCTTGGGTCGCGGAAATTCTTTTACAGCTTTAATTTTTGCTGGGTTTGGTTGTACACCATTTTCTGATATTACGTGCCCCAAGAACTCCAGTTCTGGCCGAAGGAATTCACACTTGTCTGGCTGGAGTTTCAAATCTGCTGCACGTAGTTGCTTAAAGACATCAGTCATTTTTTTGTTGTGTTCCTCGAGTGTGTTACCGTAGACAATTATGTCGTCGAGATAAACGAAGCATGCGTTGCCTATAAGACCACGTAACGCATTGTTCATCATTCTTTGAAATGTTGCCGGCGCATTCTTCAGGCCGAAGGGCATTCGATTATAATGATAGTGTCCTGAAGGTGTAGAGAACGCTGTTTTTTGCTTGTCTCGCTCGTCCATAGCGATTTGATGAAAGCCGGAAGCCAAATCGAAGGCAGAGAAATATTTTGCTCTCCCTAGTTGGTCTTATATTTCGTCGATGCACGGGAGAGGATAGGCGTCGTGAGCTGATTTCTCGTTCAGTTTTCGGAAATCGATGACGATTCTCCATTTCTTTTTCCCTGATGCATCGGATTTTTTTGGTACAACCCACAGTGGAGCGTTGTACGGTGAATCGCTTGGTTCAATGAGCTCTTGCTGCAGCATTTCATTCACCTGCCGGTCGATTTCCTCCTTGTGTGCTGGCGGGTACCTGTATTGCTTCACGTTTATTGGCAGATCGTCGCTGGTGATAATGCGATGTTTGACCGCCTTTGTGCCCGGTAGAGGGTCTCCAGGTAGCGCGAAGACGTCTGGGAAGGAAGAGATGATGTCCCATACCTGCTCCGCTTGGTCCGGTGGCACGTGTTCGAGTCGCACGTTTTCTTTCAAGTTTCGGATTCGACCAGCGGTATTCTGACTTTCGATGTGGTAAATGTTTGCTGCGCGCGGTGTTATGTCTTGGCGTTCCCTCGAAGGCGAAGCGGTAATTCCGTCCAGCGGGATCCCGCGCAGCAATGGTATTGTGACCCTCCTGGGTTCTTCCGAGTCGTTTATTACCGGCACTCGGGCCTGGTAGTCCTTGGCTTCGAAAACGCAAGGCACGATCGCTTCTGAATTTTCTTCAGCTGTAATAGCTGGTCCGTTTTTGATATCCGTACGAGTTTGAATCCAGTAGATAGTTCTGGCTGGAATGGTTATCTCATCCGGTTCGAAATCGAATCTCTGTTCATTAAACTTTAGATAGTCCTGCGGGCCGATACCTATGACGGTTTGGTACTGTTTCATGAACGGGATACCGACGAGTCCGTCCTCTAAGAGGGGGAAATCGTCGGGTATCACGTGAAAAATCTGTTTTTGTCCTTCAAATTCCTGCTGTGTAATGAACAATGATTCATGTTCTTCATTGCCCATTGTGAATTTCGTGTTGACCTTTTTGTTGACTAGCGATTTCTCTGTCAACATCCCTTTTTTCAATAAATTGATAGCTGACCCGGTATCTAATAAAAATCTTCCCGTTCTTCTTGTTTCTCGCATTGGTAATTTGACCACTCGCTTGTCTGATCCAATGGCGTTGATTTTTGGTAGTCCTCCTCTTCCTTCTCTTCCAAGGTCTGCTCTTGTGGTACGTGGTTCACTTTTGGAGGGGGGTGAGGTTGAGGCCTGTCCCATTGAAAACCCGACTGCGGTGCAGAGGAGTTGCCGCGATTTTGCGAGTCCCGTACCTTTGTGCGACAGTCTCGTTCGATGTGTCCAATGCGCTTGCAGTAGTGGCAGGTCACTGATGATCGCCGTGTTTCCGACGAGGTTGCGGATGGTCGAGAGGCTGGCTGTGTGTGGTGGCGAGGAGAAGCTGTTAAGTTCCTATCGGCAGCGTTAAGATTTCGAGTCATTGTTTCCCTCGTCAAGTCATAGGCCTCTGAAGCCTGGGCTTTCGCTATTGCTGATCGGATGTTGCTTGGTCGCTGCGCTCGTACTTCCGAGGATATTTCCCTTCGCAGTCCCAGCAGGTACTGTTCGAGCCCTTGTTCCCTCTCGTACTCAATTATAAATTTGCGTTTGTCTTCATTCGTGGTCGAATTCGCGAGAACAGCTAGTACTTGATTTTGCACTTCAAGGAATCTGTTCGTAAATTTGGAGACACTCTCATTCCGGCCTTGGAACATGCGAGAACGTTTGTCTCGGTAAACACCAACCGGTTGCAGATTCCCGAACAAAATACGAAGACCCTCGTACAGTTTACCGTAGGTGCTGATATCGTATTCTTGGAGTTCGCGTGCCGCGTCGCCGATAATTCTTTTCGCGATTATTAATCGGCGGAGGTAGTCTTGCCGGGCGACTTGTAGTCGCACATCCTCGATAGAGCTGATAAATCCCTCGACCCCGAGATTTTTCCCATCGAATTCTTTAATAAGCTCTATTGCCTCTTTCGGTGTTATTTCTTCTAAATCTAGGCTGGATGCAACACTTTCGACTCGCGACAATTGTTCCTGCGAGTTGTTGCCCTGTTCGTTTTGTTGCTCGCCCATCTTGTTTATTGCGGCTTTGAGCGTTTGAGTTATGTTCGTGATCGACATCGAATCGGTAATCACGGAGTCACTTTCGGAATCGGTCGCGATAATTCTTGGTTCGCGATATTGAGTAAATGGACTATTACTCACAGATGTTTTTCGTGAATCCAGTGTTGACTTTGTCGATTCTCGCAGATTCTTCGTGTCGTCGATCGTTCCTATGTTCCCAGCACTTTGAGTTGACTACCCCACACTTAGCACCAATGTGACGTCGCGGTTGACTATTTAACGTTGATTTATTTTATTAGAGTAGCCAACTCGGCTACAGAACGCGGTTTTAGGAAGGAAAGACTCGGTTTACACTTGGTGAACTGCTCGAACCGTTTATTAAAGTACAAACTGGCAGAGTGACGTTGTCGTACAGAACTTCGGTGACTTACTGACTGGCTAGCCTAGGTGGAGGGTCGTACTTATAGATCTATCCCGTGGGAAAGTTCAGATAGTGGGGAAGGAATTTGGGAGTCGGAAAATACTGGAAAAGGCAGATGTTTCGGATTCCTGGAAGGTGGTCAGTGGTGAGAAAAAGGGAATGCAATAGTCGAGCATAGGATTGTGTATTTTAGGCGGGGATAAGGAATAGGCGTTCGAGTCCTTCTAAGAAAAGACGGGACGCACGGCGGTGCGACTAGCACCGGCGGCGGGTGGAGAGATATCGGCGGCAGCTGCACTGTGTGATAATCGCGTGAGAGAGAAAAAGGCGCAGGGAAAAGAAAGGACGGTGGAGAGGATCGTTGTTCCAGTATGCACAGCGAAAAGATGATATTCTGGCTGGACCATCGTTACAATATATATATTTTGCGGACCGACCAACTGCATGGGCCCGTTCAAAAACTTACTTTGGTAATTAAACGAGCGATAGTGCTGCCTTGGTGCGAATGTTAGAGAGAGAAGCTAGAACCCAGCTGGCACGACGAACGCATGCGCAGTAGACACGAGAGTCACATCACATGACATCACATTTTATAATATTTTCGGACCTCGATAGAGACATGATGACCATATCTCAGCATCTACCGAACAGTTATAATCGTAACAGGGCACGTTGGAAAGCTTGTGTCCTATATATATCATAAAAGTGTCGTCGGAATTCCGATCCGATGCTTCGTTTTTGAGAAAATCGAGAAGCAAGAATCCACTTCCGGCATTTTGAAGTATCCATACTTGGTAGCGTCTCGCTCAACTCACTTAAAATTTTTTTTAAGTACTTGGCGTCGAGACGCTCCCGCGTCTCTTGATATGAAGTATATGTCCACACTCGATCTACGATCTAGCTTTTGGCAGGTACCCTTGAAACAGGAATCTCGCAAATATACAGCCTTTATCCACAGGGGACACTGCTATGAATTCTGTGTGACTCCCTTCGGGCTAAGCTCGAGCACAGCCAGCTTGGTCAGGGGTTTGGCTCCAGTGCTGAAGGGCCTGAATCAACTACTGAACTTTGCAGATGACCTCCTCTGTACTTCGGAGACATTTAATCAACATCTCGATGATCTTGATAAACTATTCACGAGATTTCATCAACATGGTCTTACCCTTAGCCTAGAAAAATCTTTATTTTTCCGTGATCGTGTCAAATTCTTAAGACATATTCTCACACCGCTCGGAATCAAACCAGATCCCGAAAAAATACAGGCGATCCACGAGTTTAACGTACCCCGAAACTTGAAGGAACTCAGAGGATTTCTTGGCCTCGTCAACTACTACAGTAAGTTCACGAGCAAACATGCACAAGCAACCGTTCCGCTACTCCATCTGACCCACAAGGGCACAAAATGGAAATGGGGTAAAGGAGAGGAAGAGGCATTCCAGGACATCAAGACCAAATTCTGCAACGAAGTCATTCTATATTACCCAGATCGATCTAAACCCTTTTATTTGCAAACGGATGCAAGCAACTATGCCTTGGAAGCCATCCTATACCAAATTAATGAGAAAAGGGAACACGAGGTATTACAGTTCGCCAGTCGCACGCTAAAAGGAGCAGAGATTGGTTATTTTACCACAGAAAAAGAACTCCGGCTACAGTATGGGCACTGAAGAAATTCCGATCATACCTTTTAGGAGCAAACATTATCACAATCACTGATCATGCCGCGCTCACCTTCCTGAAAGAATGCAAATTAGATCATGGAAGGCTCACACGATGGGCATTAGCCATCCAGGATTACCACATGACCCTACAGCATTGTGAAGGCACGAAAAACGTGGTATTAGCCCAAGAACTCTCTGAAGAAACTCGGCAGATACTGACCAACCTACACATTCTCCAAGAACAGGATAAGGAAATGCTAGCTCTACGGGAACTTGTAAAAAACAATGAAGCACCGGAAGGATACAGTATACATGGCAACGTACTATACAAACAAATACGAAATAAAATTGGGGCACTGATTCCCCCGGCTACGGCTCGCAAAATTATTCAAGAATGCCATGAAATCTATGGACATGTGGGAGCCCGGAAGTGTTACTACATCCTCTGCGATGACTTCTACTGTCCCCATCTTTACCGACTGACTCGCCACACCTTACAAACACGTGAATCTTGCCAGAAAAACAAAGTTTGCAAAGGTGCCTTTGCAGAAATGCAAAACATCCTACCGAAGCAACCAGGCGAGCTTGTTTCACTAGATTTTTATGGACCCCTGCCAGCCGGAAAATATGGTGTGAAATACATACTTGCGATCATCGACGTATTTTCGAAACTGACCAAACTTTACCCACTCAAAAAGGCAACAACGGAAGCTACTCTGCGGTGCGTGCTACACAACTATTCACCCAAATTCGGCAAACCAAAAGCCATTCTATCCGACCGGGGCACTCAATTTACCTCGGCCAAATGGAGAAAAGGTCTCGAAGAAAATAATATTCAAAGGATTCTAACTTCGATCAGGCACCCTCAGGCGAACCCGGTCGAACGGACCAATCGAGAGCTCTCCCGTTTCTTCCGAACTCTGGTGACAGAACACAATCAATGGGCTAATTGGCTCGAAGCCATAGAAGGATGTATCAACGAAACGTATCATGAATCGACTGCACAAATTCCCTTGCATTTACACACGGGAAAACCACCCGATAAACCCTGGCACGAACTCCTAAGAAAACCTAACAACGTCAGGAACACACACGAAAACCTGATATTAATCGCCCAAGAAAATATGAAACACCGACGTGAAAAACAAGCGGAAAAATATAATCGTCAACACAAAATCATAACTTTTGAAGAAGAAGACATTGTTTTAGTAAAGCCCTCAACGTATCTAATCCCACGCAGGAAAGAATTGCAACATTCATGCCACTTTATGAAGGTCCCTATCTGATCAAACGAAAAATTGGCAAGACCTCATATATTCTCAAACATATACAGAGTGAGGACGAACGGGGATGATTTCACACACGGGACTTACGCCCCTTCTTCATCGATAAACATTCCTAAATCTATAGAATTCTTCAGGCTCTGGCTTACCAACCTCCCGAGAGAATCACAACACGAAAGAAAAACAAAGGAGTACCGCTGTCCGACGAAGAGCCGGGCCACAAGGAACACAACAACACTCGACTAACCTAGCGAGCTTCCAAACAAATGGAATATCTATTTCCAATCAACCAGCCGAAATCGACAAATTAAAGGTCAGTTACGATCGAAATCTCCTCGAAGACGGATCGACAGTCCAACGCGACATGTGTGACAAAGCGACGCAAACGTACGAAGCTGAGTGCCAGGAGGGTTTAACTGTATTAATACCGAAACCCTACGAAATTCGTGAAATACGGAACGGATCGAGACCCAAGAAATTGGTCAAAACACGCACCATGGCGGTCATGGCGGAATCTCACCATTTTGAATATATTCAACTGCGGCTCGAACTGGAAGGTTTACTCGACCCAATCTCCACATCGGCAATAGGAGCGCAGACGCCAAGGGTGACGATGAAATGGTTTCCGAAAAAAGGAGAGCTACTGCAGCTTCAAAGCAATCAGGAGAGAGACCGCGCCTTTTTACCTGATCAAGTCTTACCACCTCCGGAACCGCCAAAGACCTGTAAAAGATCCAATCCAAGTGAAATCGACGAAACCATCTTTCAACGAAAGCACTCACGAACACCGATGCAAACCGGGAAACGTCGACCTCCTTTGGAAATGAAGCCGCGGGTTATCATCAACCCGTCAAAACCCCGTACAACATTAAGACAACAACGTACCAGGGATCAGCCGAGTATCGAAGACACCCCTGAATCAACATCGGCACCTTCACCAAGCCCTGAACAAGAGCTACTTGACATACTCGACGCCATGGAAACTCTTGTACAACAATGAAAATAATAATAATTCCGTACCATAAATAATAAACCACCGACTCCCAGAAAAGCTTTATCTCTGTTTAATTATTTAGGGGGGCTGTTATAACGAAACGAATTATCGATCGCTCTGCAACCATCGATAATTCGTTACCATAGACGATTAGGTAGAAATCTGCTCGATCGACAACGCGTCACTCTCGCACGGCCGAATTCCACCGACCCCACCACAAGCCGACACGTCCGCGGTTTCCCCCAGACGCGATACTTACGTCATCACAAGTCACACGGCACCACTGACGGATGGCCTATATAAATGAGAGACTGAGCTACCTTTTATCTTCCTACCTTCACCAGGAACACATCCTCAAATGCAACAAGCCTCAGTATAGTTCTGACACTTGAAGAATACCCTCTCGAGAAAGCCCATCTCCATACAAGCTAAAGGCCTCGATACAGTTTCGACACCTTGGCTTCCTCGAGATAGCCCAATTCATCCATACATGGTCTCGATACTGCTTCGACGCCTGTATGGTGTTGAGCTAGCCCAGCTCCCAAGGATAAAAGCTTTCTCGAACTCGTGCTGTGGCGTTGACAAACCACACCACGTCGCACAAACATCTCGCATTTAGTTCACGATTAGGTAGGCCGAAAACATGTGGAAAACGCAAAGAGAAACCGACGGCGACGTATTCAAAACTCCAAATTTTACTCTTTTCAATTAAGAATTTTTTTCTTGGATAAAAATATCAGGTCATCACGACGCCTGATATTTAACTGTAGATTCAATTAGCTAAAAACAGAAAACTAGAGGATTCTTCCAGTCCTCTATTCCATCACTGGAGCTTCACTCCACATCACCGACGCGAGTAGGTTACAAACAAATCGCCCTAAAGAGCCTGCGAGGCAGTTGCAATTAGATTCGTCTGACCTCCTTTTTTTCCTTTTCTTTTTCTTTTTCTTTCTTCACTTCATTTATTTTTTTTTCTTTCTCCACACGTCATCCTCTATTTTTCAATACACTGACTGCCTGTAGCCGTAACTACAGTATAGACTCAGCTAATGAAAAATTGAAGAGACCACTGTACCACTGTAACTACAGTGGTACCTTGCCTATCGACCAATAGAGGAGACTAAGGTGATCAAAACATCCTTCCCATCCTCAATTCGATGATGAAACACGCCTTTGGTCTTCGGACTTGGTAAGAAGGCATCTCTGAGAATTTGTCCCCTCCAAAGGAAGCAACTCCTATCCTCGAGTTCGAACTTAAAAGCAGAATTATTCTTCCCCCAAGCGCGTAAAACTCAGGCGGAAGAATTAAAATCGTTTCAATATATATATATATATATATATGATCGAACATTTATATTTTAATGCAACAGATACCTGAGTATTTTTTGAATCACGGATTGCGTGCTCTTACAGGTCTTTAAGTACTATATTATTAAAAGTGTATCTTTGTGTACAAAGTAGGGATGTGCACGAGTCCGACAAACTTCGAACAGTTCGATGTCTGACTCGAAATAAAACTGTTCGAACCTGTTCGAACCAGGTTCGAACAGTTCAGATAGTTCGGACATTTCGGACAGTTCAGATAGTTCGGACATTTCGGACAGTTCAGATAGTTCGGACATTTCGGACAGTTCAGATAGTTCGGACATTTCGGACAGTTCGAACAGTTCGAACAGTTCGGACAGTTCGAACAGTCCGAACAGTTCGAACAGTTCGAACAGTTCGAACAGTTCGAACAGTTCGAACAGTTCGAACAGTTCGAACAGTTCGAACAGTTCGAACAGTTCGAACAGTTCGAACAGTTCGAACAGTTCGAACAGTTCGAACAGTTCGAACAGTTCGAACAGTTCGAACAGTTCGAACAGTTCGAACAGTTCGAACAGTTCGAACAGTTCGAACAGTTCGAACAGTTCGAACAGTTCGAACAGTTCGAACAGTTCGAACAGTTCGAATAGTTCGAACAGTTCGGACAGTTCAAACAGTTCGGATAGGTCAGTCCGCTTCATCGTCACCTCGGATGATCGGACGATCGGATGATCCGGACGATCGGATGATCCGGACGATCGGATGATCCGGACGATCGGATGATCCGGACGATCGGATGATCCGGACGATCGGATGATCCGGACGATCGGATGATCCGGACGATCGGATGATCCGGACGATCGGATGATCCGGACGATCGGATGATCCGGACGATCGGATGATCCGGACGATCGGATGATCCGGACGATCGGATGATCCGGACGATCGGATGATCCGGACGATCGGATGATCCGGACGATCGGATGATCCGGACGATCGGATGATCCGGACGATCGGATGATCCGGACGATCGGATGATCCGGACGATCGGATGATCCGGACGATCGGATGATCCGGACGATCGGATGATCCGGACGATCGGATGATCCGGACGATCGGATGATCCGGACGATCGGATGATCCGGACGATCGGATGATCCGGACGATCGGATGATCCGGACGATCGGATGATCCGGACGATCGGATGATCCGGACGATCGGATGATCCGGACGATCGGATGATCCGGACGATCGGATGATCCGGACGATCGGATGATCCGGACGATCGGATGATCCGGACGATCGGATGATCCGGACGATCGGATGATCCGGACGATCGGATGATCCGGACGATCGGATGATCCGGACGATCGGATGATCCGGACGATCGGATGATCCGGACGATCGGATGATCCGGACGATCGGATGATCCGGACGATCGGATGATCCGGACGATCGGATGATCCGGACGATCGGATGATCCGGACGATCGGATGATCCGGACGATCGGATGATCCGGACGATCGGATGATCCGGACGATCGGATGATCCAGGACGATCGGATGATCAGATGCTCGGACGCTCGGATGCTCGGACGGTCGGACGGTCGAGATGCTCGGACGGTCGGACGGTAGAGATGCAAAATGGTGCGGTGGGGCAAAACGGGGCAAAAAATTGGGATATATCGATAGGGCAAAATGGGCCGAAAAAATCTGTATGTATCGGTGTGGCAAAACGGGGCAAAAAATCGGGATATATCGATGGGGCAAAACGGGGCAAAAAATCGTCATGTATCGATGGGGCAAAATATCAGCATGTATCGATGGGGCAAAATGGGCCAAAAAACCGGGACACATCGGTGGGGCAAAATGGGGGAAAAAATCGGGATGTGGCGAAACGGGGCAAAAAATTGGGATGCATCGGTGGGGCAAACTGGGATCTCTTCAAATCGTGGGAGGTAAATCGGGGTAAGGGAGAATGGGGAGCCAGACTGCCAGACAGGCAAATGCTGTCTGGCTGCCCCATTCTGCTCTATCCCGTTTTGCCTCCCATGATTTCAGGAGATTCCATTTTGCCCCATTGATGTATCCCGATTTTTTTGCCCGATTGATACATTCCGATTTTTTGCCCCATCGATACATTCGGTTTTTCCCCGTCTTGCCCGACCGCCCCAGTGCCCCATCGATATCTTCCGATTTTTTGCCCCGTTTTACCCCATCGATGTATCCCGATTTTTTTTACCGTTTGCTTTACCGATACATCCCGATTTTTTGGCCCATTTTGCCCCGTCGATACATCCCAATTTTTAGGCCCATTTTGCCCCGTCGATACACCCCAATTTTTTGCCCCATTTATGTAGCTGAAGCTAGCAGCGGGAGCTAGCAGCGAAGCAGCTCCAGGCCAGGGCCGAAACGGTGCCCGGGCACCCCGTACATACGTTGAATTGTAAAGATTAACAGCAAAGAGCGATTTGCTTAAAATTCACACACGATTGCTTATTTATCATATACAATGGATTAAGTGATTAATCGCCGTGAGACCCGCCCTCTCCTAATTGTTATTAATTTTTTAAGTCTCATAAATAAAGTTGTTTTGTCTCGTGGTCGGTAGCAAAGAACGATTTGCTTCTAATTTACAGACAATCCATTATGTACCATGGAGAATCGATTAAACACATAATCGCCGTGAGACCCGCCCTCGCCTAATTGTTATTAATTTTGTTAAGTCGTATAAATAAAGTTTTTTTGTCTCGTGGCCGGTAGCAAACAACGATTTGCTTCAAATTGACAGACAATTCGTTATTTACCATGGAGAATCAATTAAACGAATAATTGCCGTGAGACCCGCCCTCGCCTAATTGTTATAAATTTTGTTAAGTCGTATAAATAAAGTATTTTTGTCTCGTGGCCGGTAGCAAAGAACGATTTGCTTCAAATTGACAGACAATTCGTTATTTACCATGGAGAATCGATTAAACGAATAATCGCCGTGAGACCCGCCCTTTCCTAATTGTTATAAATTTTTTAAGACCCGCGATTATTGTTTTTCGGTCTCGTAGTCGGTAGCAAAGAACGATTTGCTTCAAATTGACAGACAATTCGTTATTTACCATGGAGAATCGATTAAACGAATAATCGCCGTGAGACCCGCCCTCGCCTAATTGTTATAAATTTTGTTAAGTCGTATAAATAAAGTATTTTTGTCTCGTGGCCAGCAGCAAAGAACGATTTGCTTCAAATTGACAGACAATTCGTTATTTACCATGGAGAATCGATTAAACGAATAATCGCCGTGAGACCCGCCCTCGCCTAATTGTTATAAATTTTGTTAAGTCGTATAAATAAAGTATTTTTGTCTCGTGGCCGGTAGCAAAGAACGATTTGCTTCAAATTGACAGACAATTCGTTATTTACCATGGAGAATCGATTAAACGAATAATCGCCGTGAGACCCGCCCTTTCCTAATTGTTATAAATTTTGTAAAGTCGTATAAATAAAATATTTTTGTCTCGTGGCCGGTAGCAAAGAACGATTTGCTTCAAATTGACAGACAATTCGTTATTTACCATGGAGAATCGATTGAACGAATAATCGCCGTGAGACCCGCCCTTTCCTAATTGTTATAAATTTTTTAAGACCCGCGATTAATGTTTTTCGTTCTCGTGGTCGGTAGCAAAGAACGATTTGCTTCAAATTGACAGACAATTCGTTATTTACCATGGAGAATCGATTAAACGAATAATCGCCGTGAGACCCGCCCTCGCCTAATTGTTATAAATTTTGTTAAGTCGTATAAATAAAGTATTTTTGTCTCGTGGCCGGTAGCAAAGAACGATTTGCTTCGAATTGACAGACAATTCGTTATTTACCATGGAGAATCGATTAAACGAATAATCGCCGTGAGACCCGCCCTTTCCTAATTGTTATAAATTTTGTAAAGTCGTATAAATAAAATATTTTTGTCTCGTTGCCGGTAGCAAAGAACGATTTGCTTCAAATTGACAGACAATTCGTTATTTACCATGGAGAATCGATTGAACGAATAATCGCCGTGAGACCCGCCCTTTCCTAATTGTTATAAATTTTGTTAAGTCGTATAAATAAAGTATTTTTGTCTCGTGGCCGGTAGCAAAGAACGATTTGCTTCAAATTGACAGACAATTCGTTATTTACCATGGAGAATCGATTAAACGAATAATCGCCGTGAGACCCGCCCTTTCCTAATTGTTATAAATTTTTTAAGACCCGCGATTAATGTTTTTCGTTCTCGTGGTCGGTAGCAAAGAACGATTTGCTTCAAATTTACAGACAATTCATTATTTACCATGGAGAATCGATTAAACGAATAATCGCCGTGAGACCCGCCCTCGCCTAATTGTTATAAATTTTGTTAAGTCGTATAAATAAAGTATTTTTGTCTCGTGGCCGGTAGCAAAGAACGATTTTCTTCAAATTTATAGACAATTCGTTATTTACCATGGAGAATCGATTAAACGAATAATCGCCGTGAGACCCGCCCTCGCCTAATTGTTATAAATTTTGTTAAGTCGTATAAATAAAGTATTTTTGTCTCGTGGCCGGTAGCAAAGAACGATTTGCTTCAAATTGACAGACAATTCGTTATTTACCATGGAGAATCGATTAAACGAATAATCGCCGTGAGACCCGCCCTTTCCTAATTGTTATAAATTTTGTTAAGTCGTATAAATAAAATATTTTTGTCTCGTGGCCGGTAGCAAAGAACGATTTGCTTCAAATTGACAGACAATTCGTTATTTACCATGGAGAATCGATTGAACGAATAATCGCCGTGAGACCCGCCCTTTCCTAATTGTTATAAATTTTGTTAAGTCGTATAAATAAAGTATTTTTGTCTCGTGGCCGGTAGCAAAGAACGATTTGCTTCAAATTGACAGACAATTCGTTATTTACCATGGAGAATCGATTGAACGAATAATCGCCGTGAGACCCGCCCTTTCCTAATTGTTATAAATTTTTTAAGACCCGCGATTAATGTTTTTCGTTCTCGTGGTCGGTAGCAAAGAACGATTTGCTTCAAATTTACAGACAATTCATTATTTACCATGGAGAATCGATTAAACGAATAATCGCCGTGAGACCCGCCCTCGCCTAATTGTTATAAATTTTGTTAAGTCGTATAAATAAAGTATTTTTGTCTCGTGGCCGGTAGCAAAGAACGATTTTCTTCAAATTTATAGACAATTCATTATTTACCATGGAGAATCGATTAAACGAATAATCGCCGTGAGACCCGCCCTCTCCTAATTGTTACTAATTTTTAAGACCCGCAAACAATTTGCGGGTCTTAAAAAATTAATGACAATTAGGCGAGGGCGGGTCTCACGACGATTATTCGACTAATCGATTCTCCATGGTAAATAATGAATTGTCTGTAAATTTGAAGCAAATCGTTCTTTGCTACCGACCACGAGACCAAAAAACATTAATCGCGGGTCTTAAAAAATGTATAACAATTAGGAAAGGGCGGGTCTCACAGCGATTATTCGTTTAATCGATTTTCCATGGTAAATAATGAATTGTCTGTAAATTTGAAGCAAATCGTTCTTTGCTACCGACCACGAGAACGAAAAACATTAATCGCGGGTCTTAAAAAATGTATAACAATTAGGAAAGGGCGGGTCTCACGGCGATTATTCGTTCAATCTATTCTCCATGGTAAATAACGAATTGTCTGTCAATTTGAAGCAAATCGTTCTTCGCTACCGGCCACGAGACAAAAATACTTTATTTATACGACTTAACAAAATTTATAACAATTAGGAAATGGCGGGTCTCACGGCGATTATTCGTTCAATCGATTCTCCATGGTAAATAACGAATTGTCTGTCAATTTGAAGCAAATCGTTCTTTGCTACCGGCCACGAGACAAAAATATTTTATTTGTACGACTTAACAAAATTTATAACAATTAGGCGAGGGCGGGTCTCACGGCGATTATTCGTTTAATCGATTCTCCATGGTAAATAACGAATTGTCTATAAATTTGAAGAAAATCGTTCTTTGCTACCGGCCACGAGACAAAAATACTTTATTTATACGACTTAACAAAATTTATAACAATTAGGCGAGGGCGGGTCTCACGGCGATTATTCGTTTAATCGATTCTCCATGGTAAATAATGAATTGTCTGTAAATTTGAAGCAAATCGTTCTTTGCTACCGACCACGAGAACGAAAAACATTAATCGCGGGTCTTAAAAAATTTATAACAATTAGGAAAGGGCGGGTCTCACGGCAATTATTCGTTCAATCGATTCTCCATGGTAAATAACGAATTGTCTGTCAATTTGAAGCAAATCGTTCTTTGCTACCGGCCACGAGACAAAAATACTTTATTTATACGACTTAACAAAATTTATAACAATTAGGAAAGGGCGGGTCTCACGGCGATTATTCGTTCAATCGATTCTCCATGGTAAATAACGAATTGTCTGTCAATTTGAAGCAAATCGTTCTTTGCTACCGGCCACGAGACAAAAATATTTTATTTATACGACTTAACAAAATTTATAACAATTAGGAAAGGGCGGGTCTCACGGCGATTATTCGTTTAATCGATTCTCCATGGTAAATAACGAATTGTCTGTCAATTTGAAGCAAATCGTTCTTTGCTACCGGCCACGAGACAAAAATACTTTATTTATACGACTTAACATAATTTATAACAATTAGGCGAGGGCGGGTCTCACGGCGATTATTCGTTTAATCGATTCTCCATGGTAAATAACGAATTGTCTGTCAATTTGAAGCAAATCGTTCTTTGCTACTGGCCACGAGACAAAAATACTTTATTTATACGACTTAACAAAATTTATAACAATTAGGCGAGGGCGGGTCTCACGGCGATTATTCGTTTAATCGATTCGCCATGGTAAATAACGAATTGTCTGTCAATTTGAAGCAAATCGTTCTTTGCTACCGACTACGAGACCGAAAAACAATAATCGCGGGTCTTAAAAAATTTATAACAATTAGGAAAGGGCGGGTCTCACGGCGATTATTCGTTTAATCGATTCTCCATGGTAAATAACGAATTGTCTGTCAATTTGAAGCAAATCGTTCTTTGCTACCGGCCACGAGACAAAAATACTTTATTTATACGACTTAACAAAATTTATAACAATTAGGCGAGGGCGGGTCTCACGGCGATTATTCGTTTAATCGATTCTCCATGGTAAATAACGAATTGTCTGTCAATTTGAAGCAAATCGTTCTTTGCTACCGGCCACGAGACAAGAATATTTTATTTATACGACTTAACAAAATTTATAACAGTTAGGAAAGGGCGGGTCTCACGGCGATTATTCGTTTAATCGATTCTCCATGGTAAATAACGAATTGTCTGTCAATTTGAAGCAAATCGTTCTTTGCTACCGGCCACGAGACAAAAATACTTTATTTATACGACTTAACAAAATTTATAACAATTAGGCGAGGGCGGGTCTCACGGCGATTATTCGTTTAATCGATTCTCCATGGTAAATAACGAATTGTCTGTCAATTTGAAGCAAATCGTTCTTTGCTACCGACCACGAGACCGAAAAACATTAATCGCGGGTCTTAACAAATTTATAACAATTAGGAAAGGGCGGGTCTCACAGCGATTATTCGTTTAATCGAATCTCCATGGTAAATAACGAATTGTCTGTCAATTTGAAGCAAATCGTTCTTTGCTACCGGCCACGAGACAAAAATACTTTATTTATACGACTTAACAAAATTTATAACAATTAGGCGAGGGCGGGTCTCACGGCGATTATTCGTTTAATCGATTCTCCATGGTAAATAATGAATTGTCTGTAAATTTGAAGCAAATCGTTCTTTGCTACCGACCACGAGACCGAAAAACATTAATCGCGGGTCTTAAAAAATTTATAACAATTAGGAAAGGGCGGGTCTCACGGCGATTATTCGTTTAATCGATTCTCCATGGTAAATAACGAATTGTCTGTCAATTTGAAGCAAATCGTTCTTTGCTACCGGCCATGAGACAAAAATACTTTATTTATACGACTTAACAAAATTTATAACAATTAGGCGAGGGCGGGTCTCACGGCGATTATTCGTTTAATCGATTCTCCATGGTAAATAACGAATTGTCTGTCAATTTGAAGCAAATCGTTCTTTGCTACCGGCCACGAGACAAAAATATTTTATTTATACGACTTAACAAAATTTATAACAATTAGGCGAGGGCGGGTCTCACGGCGATTATTCGTTTAATCGATTCTCCATGGTAAATAACGAATTGTCTGTCAATTTGAAGCAAATCGTTCTTTGCTACCGGCCACGAGACAAAAATACTTTATTTATACGACTTAACAAAATTTATAACAATTAGGCGAGGGCGGGTCTCACGGCGATTATTCGTTTAATCGATTCTCCATGGTAAATAACGAATTGTCTGTCAATTTGAAGCAAATCGTTCTTTGCTACCGGCCACGAGACAAAAAAAACTTTATTTATACGACTTAACAAAATTAATAACAATTAGGCGAGGGCGGGTCTCACGGCGATTATGTGTTTAATCGATTCTCCATGGTACATAATGGATTGTCTGTAAATTAGAAGCAAATCGTTCTTTGCTACCGACCACGAGACAAAAAAACTTTATTTATGAGACTTAAAAAATTAATAACAATTAGGAGAGGTCGGGTCTCACGGCGATTAATCACTTAATCGATTGTATATGATAAATAAGCCATCGTGTGTGAATTTTAAGCAAATCGCTCTTTGCTGTTAATCTTTATAATTCAACGTATGTACGGGGTGCCAGGGCACCGTTTCGGCCCTGGCCTGGAGCCGCTTCGCTGCTAGCTCCCGCTGCTAGCTTCAGCTACATGCCCCATTTTGCCCCATCGATACATCCCGATTTTTTGTACCGTTTGCTTCACCGATACATTCCCCGATTTTTTGCCCCGTTGATACATCCCAATTTTTTCTCCCATTTTGCCCCGTCGATACATCCCAATTTTTGGTCCATTTTGCCTCATCGATACAGCCCGATTTTTTGTACCGTTTGCTTCACCGATACATTCTCCGATTTTTGCCCCGTCGATACATCCCAATTTTTTGGCCCATTTTGCCCCATCGATACATCCCGATTTTTTTACCGTTTGCTTCACCGATACATTCCCCGATTTTTTGCCGCGTCGATACGTCCCATTTTTTTTTTGCTCCTTTTTGCCCCACCGATGCATCCCGATTTTTTTACCCCGTTTTGCCGCAACGATGTATCCCGATTTTTTGCCCCATTTTGTACCATTTAAATCATTCTCCTACGTCGATCGACCGTCAACAGCCTCCCCCCCCCCCCCCATGCACCATGGATCATGGATCGTCCGTCCGAATGCGAACAGTCCGAATCGTTCGGACTATTCGGACAGTTCGGACCGTTCGGACCGTTCGGACAGTTCGGACAGTTCGAACAGTTCGGACAGTTCGAACAGTTCGGACAGTTCGAACAGTTCGAACAGTTCGAACAGTTCGAACAGTTCGAACAGTTCGAACAGTTCGGACAGTTCGAACAGTTCGAACAGTTCGGACAGTTCGAACAGATCGGACAGTTCGAACTATTCGGACGGCTCGAACATGTGCCGGACTCTAAGGGGCGAGTCCGATCAAGTCCGATCAAGTCCGTGCACATCCCTAGTACAAAGATTAATTACGTAACGATACTGTGATTATCCGACTTCGTTGATTCGATCGAGACCGCAACGTATGCCATGTAATGGATATAACGAACATGAAAAAACAAAAAAAATATATGCTTGCATGAAAACCGTTCAATTTTCATCCTTGGCTTATTTCTGAACGTTATTATTATGACTATTCTTGTATTTATTCATTTATAGTGTTTATTGTTCATTTTAGGTTATTAATGATCGCACACGGCTCAAAACCGTTTGCCGAGAACCGGACTAGTACGTGTGGGAAATTATTGTTTTGTTTTTGTTTTTTTTTTTGTCGAAGAGACAAAAGAATGAAAATAAAATGTTATTTCCTTGTAAATCTCGTATGAGTCGAGAGTTTTAACATGTCGTTAAAATAATTATCACGTTGCATTTAAAAATTGTAAGTTTCACTTACCTCGGGACATGAATTGTACAGTATACAAAATTAAGAACATCAAAACAAAGCTCAAGCCACTAAAAAACGTGTGGATCTAAATAGCCCTGCAGCTTCACAATTTTTTTTCTACAATTTGGATGAATCATCGTGGAATAATGATCGGTTAAATTGCTACTTTCATAAAGATAGATTCGGGAAAGTTGGGAGCTGCACATCTGAAGAGCCCATAAAAAGCCCATAATTATGAGACCAATAAAAAGTTTCTAAGTAATATGCGAAAAAAGTTGTCGCTGACTTAATGTCAAGCTGGCACCCCCCACTTTTCAACGTCAAGTTTCTCGAAACAGGCACGAGTCTAAATTTTTTTTTTTTTTTTGTGACATTCGGGAGCCCATAAAAAGCCTGTACTTCCTAAATAATTTAAAAACTAAAAAAATTTGTTTTGAATATTTTCGTTTTTTCGATTTTTCAATTTTTTAAGTATCGAGACCGTTTTTCGAAACATTAACTTACACCGGAATTACAAGCTTTTTATGAGCTGTTCGAATTCGGGCAGAAAAAAGAATTCAGTCTTATTTCAGTTAAGAAAATTTCTAAATTCAAAAGTTGTGGTGTTAGCATAACGTTAAGCCAGCGCTAACATTTTTTTACAATACTTAAAATCATTTCTTTGATCTCAGAATTATGGGCTTTTTATGGGCTCTTAAGAAATGTCCCTCCGAACTGCCCCAGAGTAAACCCTACGAAATTAGTAACCCTTGAACATTTTCAAAATCTCGAAAATAAAAAAATGTTACGCCAAATCTGTGTCTAATATTTATGAGCTATTTATAGGCTCTATTCCGAGCCTAACCACCACCTATTGGATTCACTTTAGTCCATAAAACCACCGCGTGTTGACAAAATAACCCTTGGGGATGAGAAAAAAGCTAATCTCCTCGTATCGATGGCTCTTAGACTCGGCTATAAATTCAATATTCATCCCCGTTTATGGTCTCGACTTTTCGGTACCTTGCTATTTGTTTGTAAAAAATACTTCTCCTGACCGAGTAACAGGCCATACTTTCTGAGCACTGATCGCTTACGTATTACGTATTGGTATCAAAATTAGTATGAAATCGGGAACTGTAGTTTTCGCGAGGATGCATTTTTTGGCCTTCCCATAACTCCCAGCTCCAGTAAGGGTACCTTTTTCGAATTGAAGGTGCAGCCAAAAAATCATAAGCCTGCGAATAATCTAGCCCATAAATAATTACCAATTTTAAAACCATTACCGCGTACATAAGTTGTCTGTACTCGGATATTGTGACTCGTTACTCTTTCAGGGGTAGTTTTTTTGACACGGGGGTGCCGTTGAAAAATCGTAAGGTAACGAAAAGTCGAGACCATGAATGCGGATGAATTTTGAGTTCATAGCCGAGTCTGTGAGTCATCGGTACTCGGAGATCTACCTTTTTCCCTTCCTCGGGGTCGGTTTTGTCGGTAAGGGGCTGTTCTGATGGGCTGTAATAAATCCAGTAAGTAGTGGGTAGACTACGAATAGAGCCTATAAATAGCCCATAAATATACGACATAGATTTGGCAAAAAAAAATCAACATTTTTTAAGGGTTGTTACCTTTATAAGAGTTGATCCGGGGACGTAAGAAGTTGCATATCTGAAGAGCCCATAAAAAGCCCATAATTCTGAGACCAATAAAAAATTGCTAAGTATCATACGAAAAAAGTTGACACTGGCTTAATGTTAGCTAGCACCCCCACTTTTGAAATTCGATTTTCTCGAAACAGGGATGAGCCCAAAAATTATTTTTCGTGGCATTCGAGAGCCTATAAAAATCCTATTATTTCGAGATATTTAAACATTTTTTTGGACGTAGTGGGGGTGCCAGCTTAATAGACCTAACGCTGGTCTGTATGATTGTCAAGATATTTTTCAATCGTTAAAATAACGCATCAGTTCATGCGTTAAATTTAAATTAAATCATACGTTAATTAACATTGCATTAGTTGATGGACTTTGAAAGTGAATGGACAAACCTGTAGTGGAAAGGCCGATTGAGCCTGGAACTTTGAAAAATTTCCCGTGGCACAAGTGCTTCAGTATCAATTCGAAATTATAGTGCAATTTAAATAAATTGTATATACGATAGATGTAACATTGGACCAACAAGAGGCTGGAATTGTTCCACGTATATGCGCACGTGTGCCCGGTTGTGAAACCACCCGTGCCTTGTGCAAATACAAGACATGCGACACGCACGATACCACAGTAAATTCGTTTTTTAATCTGTATATTGTAATTTTATTCGCCTATTCCGAGCTATGAGTTAACGATTGTGGACCGGAAAAGCGAGTTGCACGTCGGGATCGTGCTCAGGGCTGTCGGAATGCAAGTGACGGACAAATTATTTTAGGAGTTTGGGAGGAAACTTCAGAAGTATTCCACAACACTGTCCGGAGACCGGGCGATTTTCATCATTAGTTTCCGGAAGAGGATGTGGATAGGGAATTTTGAATTATAATCTTTGTGGTCTGAATTCGAATATCTATTGCTCTTTGTGGTTGGTTCTATTGCCTGTCTATTTTTATATGGCCGGAATTATTTGTATGACACCCGCCACTGTACCCGAGACACGTATGGTGCTCGGCAGTCACCCGGGTGCCCTATACGCCTATTGCGAGTATCTGGTCGACTCGCCTCGACTAAACAGAATTACTTCTGATTTTTATACTACCAATTTTCCACTATTCGTTCCCCTCGCACGGTGTTTGGGGAATGGGGCTGTCCTGTCCCAAGGATGCTATTATTTCAACGAAATTATTAGTCCTTGTTTGCGGCTGAAGTGCTCGGGAACAAGACTGATAATTTTGCTGGAACACTGTTCCCTCGTCGACGTTCACATCGGCGGCTGAAGTGCACGGGCTGTGAAACGTCGGCCAGCGAGCTGCGCGTTCAGTGTTTTGCACGTAGCGTGCTTGAAAATTCCTTTACTTTTCTTTTGTGCGTTGTTTGGTACTCGACGCTAGGGCCTCGATGTTAAGTCCGCAAATTCGTTTCTGCTTAATAACGCGACTTAAATTTGGAATATTTTCCTTATCTCTTTCCGCTGGAGTTTGTACAAGAATTTAGCGACGTGTGAGCTGGGCTACCTCAAGAAATACGAGTAGAATTGCGTGAGCAGATAAATAACGAGTTGAGCTATCCCGATATTCTATTAAGCTGGCGCCAGCCTAATCGCAGGGAATGGGCTATTCCCAAGTCCCGAAACTACTCCCGATTCTCTAAGTCCGCGAGTTGAGCTGTCTCGAATTTATCAGAAAAAAAACGGTGAATAATTTTCAGGTAGGTGACTCTGTCTGACGGAGCCGTCACAAATGCCGGAGAAGTCCGGGGTTTGCTACAGCAAGGAGTGAAGGTGGGTGCTGGGTAGAGAATAAGTATAGAATGCCGTTCTATTGGCCGCGCGCGCTTATATACCGTCGCTGAGTCCCGTGTTCTACGTCACTACTCGCGTGATATGTGACGTAGGTGCAACGGCAATTATCCCTTAAGTTTTTGAATTTTTGAGCCTCGCAACGGCGACCTTGCCTTATCTCGCGCGGGGATACACGGTCGAGATACGGGTGGGCGGAGCTTGCTGCTCGTTGCTCGCCCGTCTCGGTGCTTTTCGCGGCGGATCTCGTGCGCGAGCGCCCTTGCCAACTATAGAATTTTAATAACGCGACAGGGCAGGGTCCTGTTTCGTTACAATATATTAGTCATAAATTATTATTATTATGTTATTAGTAATAAATAAATAAATAAATAAACGTTTGTTACAGGAACATAACCGATTTATTATTTTTTTTTTATATTATTATACATCACTTTGTGTCAGTCTTCCAGTGTCGTTATTTTTACTTTATACTTTATCAAATAATATATTTTTTTAAGTATCACATAAAATAATATATTAATATTACACTCTGTACGGCTGAGCCGGTCGTCGAAGACTCGATAATAATGTATTTTTTTAAAGTATTATATTAAAAGAATATATTCTGTATGACTGGATAAATAATGAGTGAAGCTTTGTTTTCCCAGCTCATCTGAAAAAACCTCTACTATTGCCAGCACTAAAGCGATTTCCATTGCTGTATCCATCATAGCTACGGTAGTTTCTAGGACGTCCCCGATCGTAACCACCATAGTCGCTTCGGCTGTAGCCTCCGTAGTCACGTCCAGGATATCCAACATCGCCACCATACCCACGTCCGCCGTAGCCAGCGAAGTCTCTACCACGGTTGCTGTTTCTATCGTAACCATAGCTAAAAAAGATTTACCTGCATACTCTAGTCAATTACATTTTTTTATCATGTGACTTACAATCTGTCTCGAGCGATCTTGTTTCTTCCACCTCGTTTTCCTTTCGGCTCAAACTCTTCCTCGCGGGACTCCTCGCTGCTTTGCTCTTCTCGCTGCAACTCCTTTTTTACTTCTGCCTCGATGATTGCTCGATACTTGATCTTTGTTTCCTCCTCCATACATTTCTTTACATTTTTTCTTTCTTCAAGCACTCCTCAATTTCTTTGGCAATGATTTTTCTTTCGTTTTCATCAGTTATATCGTGAAGGCCAACTTTTTTTCACCATCCTGCACTGGCTTCTTTACAGTCATAAGGTGTTGTACTTGCTGTTCGATCATCGCTCTTTTCTTTAACAATTCTTCCTGGATACGTTGATTGATTTCTTGTTGAACAATCGGAGCCAAGTCTTTGCGAATTTTGACCTCTCGTTCCAGCGATTCACGTTGTGCAATATTCAGCTCTTTGTGCAATTTCTCGCAGTGTGCTCGTTTAGTCTCTAATTCTTTTTCGAGATCTATTCGTCGTTGAACTTCCACTTCGAGCCTTTTTAATTGCATTTCTTGATGATGAACCACATCATCACTTTCATAATCGTCTTCATCCTCAAGGCCGTTCATATTTTTAACGATGTAGTGACCGTCCGGTTTGGTTTTGTCGTGTTCTTTGTTCTGATTGTTCGATTCTTTGTTCTTATCATCTGAAAAGATCGTGTTAAATTATTTGGCAATAGTCATTGCTGGTTGCTGTTTATTTAAAAAAATATATATTATAATATTTTAATAGTTACCTGACATTGCAAGAATTGTTGTGTAGTACGTTATTTTAATTATACGCGATGAAAAGAATCGAATGAACGATTGAGTCGACGAGCACGTGGGCGAAAAAAAAATTGCGCGAACTGTCGAGTGAACGATCACAAATGATGAAAAGAATAGCGTCAACTATTTCGAATGAACGAACACGTATATAACGAAATTTCGAGTGAACAAGCAGGTATGTGATGATGATGAATCTTCTATGATCTATGAAACACAGCTTGTTTGCGAGAACGTGAACGGGCAGATACGTATATGGGAAAACAGCCGAGTGAACTAATCGGCGAGAATAAAAATCAGTTGGCAAGCGTGCGGCGATGAGTGACGTCTGAGGGTGCGCAAAAAAAACTAGGTGTGCGAAATGCGAATATTATCGGCGAAGGCTGGGAAAAAATAACGCGATCCTTTGAGTATAATAATAAAAATAAAAAAATGTACTTTTTCTAGAGTCGAGATGCTAACCGCGTCTCATAGTTACAGAAAGATATATAGAATAGAATAGAAAGAATAGACACAGAAGATGTGCCAATCACTATGTTTTTTTCGATATTACTGCTATGGAGTACAGCAACTGGCAGGTGTGCGTGACGTCAGAGGTGAGCGAAAAAAACACTGAATGAATCGTAAATCGCATTTTTAAATAAAATATTACGAATATTATCCGAATACCTTGTCCTACAGACTTGGTTTTGGACTCAATCGTCAGCAAAAAAATGTATTTTTAATAATATGCATTACTGATAACAGTGCACATAAAAATATATTTTTTATCCGATATTTAATCTCGCGAAACACCAAAAAGCGCGTTCGCTCGAGTAAAAGAGTCGTGGTCGGGTTCGCTTGTAAATGTACTTGTCCAGACGCTACCGCGTCTCTAGATTTCTTTCTGATCTTGGTTGTCTATTTATACTAGTTTTAACTCTATATTAGTGCTAGTATTAGTAAGTAAAAATAGAGTCTAGAACGTAAACAAGTTAAAAATAGAACTTTTCGGGGAACCGGAAGAAGTGGAAGGGTTTCAGTATTTAAAATGAAGGGAATTTAGAGAGCAGAGCGTGTTAGGAAAAATTAGGGGAAAAGGCCATAAATCTCGGTGTGGCACGCGCGAGGGAACGGAGCGGTACGCGTGTGCATCTGTATATGAGATGCAGGGGACTCTCGGCGGCAGTGCGTTGCAGTGTTGCAGCGTTGTCAGTGGTTCTTGGGTTTTCGAAAGAGGTATATACCGTAATAGAGAAATTCATAATATGTAACACAACCTTGAAAAATTTCCTATTAACGCGGATGGTGGGAAAAAGTCTGGAAAAGAGTATGGGATAGATTGATCGAAAATTTTGGAGGCTGTACGCGATGACTGGAAAAGAATCTGGAAAAGTGTAGGGGATGAATCTGGGAACTGAACAAAACCCATATTCAGATTATACTCCACCCAATATTCTTTCCCGTACTATTTTCCACATTCCACCCATACTCAATTTAATAGACTTTCCAATACGACGTTTTTCTACGCGGGTGTGTCGATGAAAGCCTCGGAATTTAATCACAGCCCCAAGGACACCTCGAGTTCCTCGTTATGAGGCTGTTTAAAAACGTGCGGGGGCGACAAAAAATTGAACATTTTTGGAGACCTTCGAACTCTCGACACGAATCTACTGTATCGTTTCGGGCCTCGTGAACCGATCACAGCCCCGAGGACACCTCGAGTTCCTCGTTTTGAGGCTGTTTAAGAGCGTGCGGGGGCGGCAAAAAATTGGAAACTTTTGTATACTTTCGAACTCTCGACACGAGTCTACTATATCGATTCGGGCCTCGAGATTCGATTACAGCCCCGAGGACACCTCGAGTTCGTCGTTTTAAGGGTGTTTAAAAGCATGCGGTGTCGGCAAAAAATTTAAAACTTTTGTAGACTTTCGAACTCTCGACACGAGTCTACTGTATCAATTCGGGCCTCGAGATTCGATTGCAGCCCCGAGGACACCTCGCGTCCGTCGTTTTAAGAGTGTGTAAAAGCGTGCGGGGGTGGCAAAAAATGTTCAAATTTTCTTATGCTTTCGAATGTTCAGCATGAGCCTACTGCATCGATTCCAGACTCGAAATCCGGTCACAGCCCCGAGGACACCTCGTGTTTCTGGTTTAAAGGCTGTCGCGAAAGGGACGGGGCGGTAAAAAAAATAACGCCTTTCTCGGCTTTTAAATTTTCCACCTCGTCGATTTTGTCACCGACTCAACCACACAATCGAAAAACGATATGAATTTTTTTTATTTACGATTAATATTTTGCAAGTGTCCGATACACTGGTGATTTCATTTTACGGATACGATAATTTTTTATCGGTCAATCGTGTGCAAAGTTGAAAACGTGTGCAGAATGTTAAACATTCGAAACGAAGAGGAAGCAGCATAAGCGAAAGCTTAGACTCGCGCGCGAGCTCAGTCCTGTTACTGACCAAATAACTGTCGCCTGGCGACTCCGAGCCGTAATCGCCTTTTCGTACACATTTTTCAAGGACGTGATGGGGATTACTGAGGCACATTCCGATAATGAACCAGGGTTCATTTTAATCAGTGAAACCTCTTTGATGTTCAGGTGATTTCAACCCGCTCCTCACAGTCTATCGATGAGAAAAATGACGATAAACGATGTGGCGCATTGAATGTGCACCTAGATCTCGTCTACGAGGTAAGTTTTCGCAACAAAAAAAATTTGTGTTTGAAGAGAGTGTTAAGTCCTTTTTCTTTAAAATTCACTGACGCAACTGGTCGGAAATCTGGATATATTCAATAATACAATAATAAATTTATTAGGGATTTAAAAAAACAATTGTCGAGTCATGTTAAAAATCATATTAACGAAGTAACCACCGGAAGGTGATTGCACGTTAAATAATTAATAATTGCGTATTTAAATGGGTGAACGATTTAATTTAGTGATTGGCATAGCAACAATCACATGATTGACAATGTTATACAAGGAGGCTATTCGACTCGCTCTCGAAGGTCATCGACAGCGAGAATACCTCGGGTTCATACCCATTGTCTCAATTATAACGCAAAAGCAACATAAATCTTTCCCACATGCGAAAGGAGATGACACCTTATCGCTCTAACACGCGGAGCGAGGCGACGCACGTACGCATACAGCGGTGCACCCAAAGAATCGGTGTAACAGTCTCGAAGCGATTGATTGGGAAATTTACCGTCGGCGCTAACGAGTGCAGCATTTCTCGGAGGATAATTAGTAGTAGTAGTAGATCCTTTATTTCTGTATACCCTTTAAGGGTATTTACACTGTACCCCCCCTATACATATCCCCCCTTATCCACTATTTCCTTATACTAGTGACATATCACACATTTCGCTATTTCGCTTGTCATCCGTCCAACTCCTTTCTTTTAACTAACTTTTCAAACAGACTGACATATTTGCACAACTCAATCACAGGCTCTCCTTTCAATTTCTCATTTATTAACCGTCGCACTTCCTCTCCTCTCCTGTTCTCCAACCAGCTTTCCAGACCTTCCACCACTTCTTTTCTTATCTCTATTTTAGCTTCCTCACACTCACAAATATGCTTTAGGCTTTCTATTTCCCCCTTGCAGATGCGACAGTCCTTATCTTTAAATCCTTTGTTTCCTTCTTTCCCCACACTGCCACACCGCATTCTGGCCCACACTTCTTTTGTTTTTCCTTTTAACGTTGTGTCTTCCCAATATTTTTCCATTTCTACCGTCGTTTTCCTGTCTTTATATTCCTTGCAGTATGTAGATCCCTCTATTTTCGTCCAGTTCAGTTGAGTTTCCTGCTCCGTCCTTATTTGCACTCCCCTTCTTATTTTCCTTTGCAGCTCGTTGACATTGTCATTTCGGATCGACTGCCACAGGTCCCCTTCTCGGAGGATAATTAATTTAATTAATATAAAAACAAATAATAATCAATTATTAATAATAGGCTCATTTGAATTGAATATTTGTGGAGAAAGACCAGTAAATCAATAATTAAATATTGTGATATTATTTCCCCCGTGGGGAGGAAAAAAATCGCTAAGTGGGGTGGGGAGGGGAAAATCGAACAAAATAATAGTACTAGGCGGGAACGATGATAACAATAGTCGTTTTAATATTCCGAAATAATAACAAAAATAGAAACTTGAGGAACTAAGAAATAATAACAAAGTTGCTGGAATGCTCGGTAACAATAATAATAAATCGATAATGGAATACAAAAAAAAACGGTAAATAACGACAATCGAAAAGTTGCAAATAACAGTCGCTTCAACGCCGGTACGGGTACGTTGAAGAAAGAAAACAAAAATGAAAATAACGATCGCTTCAACGCCGGTACGGGTACGTTGAAGCAAGAAAACGAAATTGAAAATAATACTGGGGAAAGATTACAAATAATATGGGACGATATATCTGGGGAAAATTCGCAAATAATGAATCGGGGGAAGAAGAAAGTCGCGGGGAGAATATTCGACGAAATTGGGAAAAATGCGAAAATGTAAATGGTTCAAATTATTCAAGAAACACTACTAAAGGGGGACGCAAAAGGGTAAAGTATTCGGAAGAAATTTGGCGGAGTTATGGGGATATTAACGGAGTTTAACGGGAGAGCTGGTCAGACAAATGTTGCACGAAAATCAAATAATACACTAAATATGAACTCGGATGGGCGCCAGCTACTTTCACGGTGTAGCACCGTAACAGATCGTGTAGGCGGCACGGGTCTTTTCTCAAAAAAAACCTTTACTCAAAACAGAAAACTCAAAACTTGAAAGAGATATCTCTGTCGCAATGGACAGTCCAGCTAGCTCGGGAGAGGGGAGAGGGCTCAGGGGGAGGGTACACGAATCCGACGGCTTCTTACAATATTACCTCGGTCTTAATAATTTACACGGAAAATGTCTCAAAGTCTTAATGGGATTGATGGAAAAAACTTTACCTAACTAAACTATTACTTATAGCGAATTTTACGCCGCTCACCACGCGCGCGATGCCTCTTTGCTCGTGTGCAAAAATGCCGACCACGTGTCGACCACGAGGCAAAATCTCTCACTTATAATTTCTATAAAAATAGTTCTATAAAAATAGGGGTGCTCGGGGGAGGAAAACGGTTCGAAGCGGTTGGAAAAAAGTTGGTAAAAACTTACGAATAAATCGGGGCTCACTCACTCAACACACTTGGTTCTCGGTTACAAACTTTCCTCAAATCAGCGGACAGCCTCAGTCGTTATAAATTCCGTATATCGGTCCAAAATCGTATCCCTGGGCTATCGCTGATTCGTCGTAATGGGCGGGTTATGCTCTCCGTAGGGAGTCTAATCGATTCACAATGGATAGCCGAGTGGTCTTAATATTTACTAATTCTCACACTCGCTATACAATATTTCGGGGTTAGTCTTAAAACTAGCGACTTCCGATCTCACACACACGTTATTCGCCACGCGGCGTGGGCGCTGATGGTGGTGGGGGACGAGAGCACCTGTGCGTCAGCTTCGGTCGGTAATCGGAGTCTTGGACGGGCGGCGAGAGGTGGCGACAGAGGCCCCGCTGGATCGTCAATCGATGCCGTGCATCGGTGGTCCCAGCGGGCGGCAGGCGGGCAGCGGCGGCTTTTCGAGGCTTTTTCGGACGGTCTTGTTGGCGGCTTTTTCCCCTCGTCCACGATCCTCCTACCTTCCTCGGCGTCAGCACGTCGGCTCTCGTTCCTTTGCTGTTCCTTGCTGATCGTGGGCCGTCGAGGGGGGGGGGGATGTCGATATTGTCCTCGAGTGGCGCACATTCACACAGGGGTTAACGGGAGGGAAAAAACGGGAATTTACATGCTAACTTACACAAAATAAGTAGAAGAAAAAAAGCGTAAAAATATCCGGGTCTAACGTTGGGTGAGCGGCGGACTCGAGCCGATTTTGGGGAAAGGCTTATGACGTACCACGTCACAATATTAATTCAGTAAAATCAAGTTTGATAAATAATTTGGGTCAAATTGTCGATATTAATTATTATAAACAAAGGATAAATCGTTATATTATAATCGGGGGAATTACTTTATATATTAAAACTATATTTTTATTGTCAAGAGAATAGATAAAAGAGTAGTTAATAGCGGGGCATTAATTGGTATCATTCGAGATGAATATTTAGGGTTTTATTGTAATTTAAGCGAAGTTAAATAATTATTTGTTGAAAATCCGAAATTTGTAAGGAATATTTAAACAAATTCAATTAATCAACGGAACAACTTTTGATAGACACAACATGGAAATTTCGTTCAAATTTCTAAGTTCTTCTAATTTAAAACAAAAAATGAGAGAATAGATTGTTAAATCGGGAAATTATTGTAAAAGTTAATATTGTAAAATTATTCAAATAAGCAATGTAAGATGTCAAGAACGATCGATAATGACCGAGGAAGGGGACCAGCCAATCAGCCGGTAGTTTACTGGACATCAGCGGATGCGACGGGGAGATTGGTGGCGCGGCCGCCTCCCGATCAAAATGATAAAAGAAGCTTTTCAAGGGCGGAACGTCATCTCCTCGCGGAAGTTCTAATTATCGAGAAGTCATTACTCTCGGAGGATTTAAAAATGACTTTGACTGTTTCAAAACCTGTCAATATTTGGAAGTCTTGGAATATACGAGTCAAATAAACCTTGGAAATTAACTTTCAATCACTGATAAATAAATAGTTGAATATTTATATCCACAATTGAAACAATTCGGAGTTATCAATTATTATCATCCCCGTCGTTGATACTGGTCATCCATTCCATCTATTTTTCTGAAAGAACCAAGGAAGGAAGGAAGGAAGGAAGGACGAGGGATTCCAAATCCGACATATTCATTCATTTTCGACCAATCCCACATATTTGACCAATCAATTCATTTTCGAATCATCGTAAGTCATTAGAACTTAAAATTTTTCAATTCTCATCCATCTTCAATGAATATTTCATCTTTTTTTTATTATTTAACTTCGCATCAACTGCTATGGTTATTAGCGACGGGACCTACTATTTTTCCTTTAATGGGAACCGTACCACTTTGGGGGTAACTCAATGTGAGCGAACGTTAACTGTACTTTTGGATGTCTGTAATGGTCGGTCTTCTAGGTTTGCTTCCCGGCGCCGGAGCTACGTCACGTCGATTACTGGCTGTAAACATTGGACGTCTACTGACATATATATCGTATATCGCACGAGAGATGCCAGGAGCTACGTCGCGCCACAATATTTTTCTGCCAGTAAGACTACGGCACCGGGATTCGAACCTGAGACCTCCCGATACTTTGTTCTCGAGGCTAGTACTCTAATCACGAGACCAAAGTGATCGGTCGAATATTTCATCTTGTTATTTTACCGAACTTTAATTAATTATTTGTAATAATTCGAGGATAAATAAAATTCAATCCGAGATTTGATTAAATTAACGAGAGATAGTTTAATTTAAGAAAATAGATTAAAAGCCGAATCGATTGAGTTTCCACCAAGGACGTCCAAAGTAGAGCGACGAACCCGACGGTCACAGATAAGTTTGGCCTTGACTCACTGTCGCTCAGCGCGGCGCGAGCCATCGGGAGTCTTATTTTATTAGGCTACTACAGTGTGTCGGCGCCACGCGAATCATCATAACCGTTCGACATAATAAACACCGCGCGCTAATAATTCCCTTACATTCTTTTTGGCATGCATTCTCAGCTAATACCTGAATAAATTTCCGAAAGGTTAGATTCAAAAGGCGACTGTTCTGATAAAGCGTCACATGCGATAAACGTGTAATAGGGAGAGAAATCTCCTTTACCGTAGATGCAGGAAAATGCTGATCAGGACGTAACAAGAGTCACGAACAATGTCTCCACGAAAAATTTCTACCGGATCGGTCGTACCGTTTTCGTGTAACCCCAAAAAAGCTGATTTCACTTCCTGGGTGGACAACTTCCTCTGGGATGATCCGATTTAGACGCATTACCCGTGTTTTCTGCACGCCGCGAGCTGCTCTTTGGATTGACATGGACTGTGGTGCAAATTTCTATGAGCGTATGCGATTTGGATGAAACCAATACCATTCGACGGGTAAATAAATTTACTCGAATGTTCTTTTTTGGTTTTTTGAAATCGGTCGAACAGCCGCGGAAATCGGCAAAAAAAACCTTGTCCCACTTCAAATGAGCACTACTGCGTATACAGGGTGTAAGGTAACTATTGTACGATCGGCAAATGGTAGATACCTGACGGTGCGCTGAAGAAAAAAGTCTTTTGGCGAAATTCGATTGGAGCAAAAATGAGCGCGTGATTAGCGTTTATAAGTTGACCAATCACAGCGAAGCGAAAGTAGGTCCTGGCGACAGCGTTTCGACGCCTTGAACAATGGCAAACTTCGGTGGACTTCGCGACTGTGTGGTCAGAAAATTGACAATCGATAGCGAATTCGGTTGCTACTATGATCAGACAGGCTTTTTGAATTAAAACGAGGATCGGAATATGTTTTATTTATTTATTTTTCGACCCGTTCATCGAAACTATTGCAACGGGGCGTTATGTCAAACCTAACCAATGCTCGCGGTGTCTAGGTCTTACCAGGTAAGTTCTCAAGGTCGTGCAATATTGGCTACGTGGTTTTTCGGATCCCGGTCGTCGATAGTGCTGCCGCGGGGCATTATATCAAACCTGGCCAATGCTCGCGGTGTCCAGGTATCACGATACGATTTCTCGAGGTCGGGCGACTTTGCCTACGGGGTTTTTTGTATCTCCGTCGTCGATAATGCTGCCGCGGGGCATTATATCAAACCTGGCCAATGCTCGTGGTGTCCAGGTATCACCAGACGATTAGTCGAGGTCGTTCGACCTCAGCTATGTGGCTTTTCGAGTTCCGGTCGCCGACAATATCACTACGGGATATCATAGCGATCCTTGTCAATGATAGCGCTGTTCAGATGTCACCAGACGATTTCTCGACGTAGAGCGACCTTGGCTACGTAGCTTTTTAAGTCCAGGTGGTCGAACATATCGCTACGTGGAATCATAGCGAACCTGATCAATACTATCGGCGTTTAGGTGATATCAGACGATTCCTCGACGTCGGGCGACCTTTGCTACATAGCTCTTTATATCCCAGTCCAGATATCCCAGATCATGGATACATTTTTTTTCCTTTTATTTTTTTTCGATTAATTTTTATAGAAAAACCAAGGCCGAATCACGATTCACTTTGTAAAACGGTAGCTCATCTCTATTATATTCCAATGAGAAAGCTGGTTTTACTTAATAAAGTTTTTAAAAAAATTATTAATTTTTTAATTCACTACTTTCTCGTCGGCTCGTGCCTTGCCTCCATAATTGCCTCACTACTGTACATTTTGTGAAAAAGGTGTTTCTCCTTCCACACAAATAAAATAATAATAATAAATAATTAGCCAAATTCGCTAGACGTGGGTACTAAGAGGATCTCGAGTGCAATCCTGACGGGACACCTAGCCTTTTATTATGAAGCCCATGTGTATCGAGGAAAATCTCTGTCTCTCTATGGACAGACCGAGATTTATTTTATTTTATTTATTATTATTTTTTGTTTTTTGAAACCGATTTTCGTGGAACGTAAATGGAGTATCTGTACGTGGGTTTTTATCTTATGGCTTCAATGAATAAGCCTTGTAAATGTTATCAGTGTATGCAGTGTAAACCAATGAAATGAATATATTCCTGAAACAGACATTATCGATAAAAAAAGAACATTGCATGTTTTGCTGTTTCATCATTGGTTTCTCGATCTTCAACTTTTGTTTATGTTCGAGAATCAGCGCGGCGACGTGCGCTCGCTCGAGTGGCTGCTGTGCGGCAGCACGACGCGCGCCGTCGACGCACGCGCACCGGCTCTCATCCGAGGCGGCACGGGTTACGTGCCGCGTGCCACAGGTTTCGCGCTCATCTACGCCTAATGGCTGACACAGGTCACCACGCGGTCGGGTAGATCGCCGATTTTTATTCGGTATTCTCACGGAATAGCTCAATGGGTTTGTTCAGTTTTCGGCTAGTCTCATTTCGAGCAACCGTATCGCCGTTTCGCGATATCGGTTGGGCTCACATGGAGCATAGCGCGAGTGATTTTATCGGGTACGCGATACGCGTAATCATACCGGAATTTCTCACGTTCTCAACGGCTACCTCGCGGCGATACAGCGCCGCGGGTAGATTCGCTCACTCGGAGGTCAAAGCGATTAATATAATTTAATTGGCTCACCGGAGGGCGCTCATTTTTGGACTATTCGTTATTGTTAACCTGGACTGCTCATTACTATTCTCATTGTTGTTATTCGGTACATGCTCAACGGTTCGCTCACTTGTACAGTGTTTTTTGGCGCGCTTTTTCATCATTATGTGTTATTCAATAAAGGGTTTAATTTTCACTGTTAACATCGGCAGTGTTCAGTTATTTACCCCCGTTCCGCTATATCTCATCCTGGCAATTCTCAAACAGTTTATTAGTCCTCCATATTCAAGTGCCTCAATCGATACGGTTTTCAAAAAAATCCGGATAGATTACACGCGCGAAGAATATCTGAGCATGATAGAATGTTTGGGATGGGAGGAGGGAAATGGCGCCGTCGCGGCTCGACGATGCAGGGCTTTGTACCCACGAAGAGAGCGTTTTCCAGGTCCACGGGTCATTGAGGACGCACGACGACGTGCACGCGAGCGGGTGGACATGTTACCGCGTAGAGGAACCGACGGTGGTCCTCGCGTGAGGCAAAGGACCGCTGCACGCGAAGAATTAGTGCTCGAATTGTTTGCGGAGGATCCATGCACAAGTTCGCGAATCGTGGGTCGCGAGCTCGGGATGTCACATATGACGGTGAATGCGATAACAAGGGCTAACAGGTGGTGGTGACCCAGAGCAACGTCTTGACTTTTGTCGATGGGTAGTGAACTGACACGAAGAGGACAATCAGTTTATATACCGGATTTTGTTCAGTTACGAATCGAACTTCGATCAGAGTGGCGCAAGAAATTGTCACAATGAACATTTTTATTCCGTCGAGAATCCTTACGCGACGCGATCGAGAAGCCATCAAATATGTTTCAACGTAAACATGTGGTGCGGCATCATTGGAGTTAATATAGTAAGTGAATTGATGTAAAATATTAGATGGGTAATGGAGAGGGGGCGATGAAAACACAAAATAAAAAAAGGCAAGGAAACCAAAGCTCGCAAATTAATTTTAGACTCCAGCTCACGAGCTTCCAATGCGACTGAATGGCCTAAGTTACTTGCAATTTCTTCGAGAGAGGCTGCCAGAACTGCTTGAAGATGTGCCACTCTATCGACGCCAGGGAATATGGTTCCAGCACAACGGGGCACCGGCCCATTTCAGGAGGATCGTTAGAGACTGGCTGAACGAGAGGTTCCCCAACAGGTGGATTGGCCGAGGGGGTACCGTCAGTTGGCCTGCCAGATCCCCCGACCTTAATCCTCTGGATTATTTCCTTTGGGGACATGTTAAGGCCCATGTGTACGGCCGTACGCGACCTCGGGACGAGCAAGATCCGCGTGCTCGCGTTCATGCAGCTATCAGGACCGTCACTGAAGAGATGCTCCGGCGTACGATGGACAACCTTATTGTCAGGGCGCGCAAGTGCATCGAAGTCGGCGGGGGTCATTTTGCGCAGTTGCTCTAAAGATGTGTGGTTTCGTATGGGTCTTTCTCGACCAAATTTTTTCATCGACCCAGAGATGTATTTTGTTTAATGCGGGTTTAATTTTTGTTTAATTTCACTTCGTATTGACGAAATGAAATCAGTGACGATTTCATCCCGCTCTTTGTTTTGCACTGGAGCTTATCTGACCCGGCTAATAAAATTCTTACGATGCAATGTTTATTTGAGACGTCAACTATATTTGTGCAATCAGAGGAACTCCCTTCCATTCTATATTGGTATTCATTCTCATGAATTTCTTAGTTTATCCTTGCGTCAACTGCAGTCCGTGAGCGTTCTGTTCGATGGTCGTCGAGAACGGATCGAAACGTGCTCTACAAGTGTGTGAAGAGATTCTCGTTCGTTGTAGTCCTGATTTTCTCTCTCCCGCCGATAGTCCAATTCGAACATCGATGGGATTCATTTGGTCTCGCTAGCCAAATTGCTTCCGAATAAATGGAGGAATCGGCATGTCCTATGACGTTAGCTTCCGACATCGTGAAGTATCGAATCTCGGACGCTTTTCGATGAGAATATCTTGCAGATTTCCTTTTTGCTAAGATTCTGGGAGCGAAATTCGTGATTCGCTTGGATAGCCAGATTGCTCGGACACGGGGAATATGTTCAGAGTAATATTAGCACTGACTAGGAAGAGCCATTGTTAATATTATTGAAATTAAATCAACGGCGGGCGCTACATTCATTACAAAGGAGATATTCATAACTATTCGAAAATAGGTACGCAAATGTTGATTTCACTTCAGTTAACACATTAAGAATAATCTAACTTCGCTGAATCATTAAGCTCGAAAAATGTAAGATTAATTCTTCATTTTTTAACTGAAATAAAATCAACATTTCTGTACCTATTTTCGGAAAGTTATGAAGGTCTCGTGTGTAATGAACGTAGCCCCCCAGTTGATTTCATTTCCACAAATTTAAACTGAGGTGTACAGCCTCGCTATCCGCGAGCGATTCTAGGGAGCTCAAGAACGATACTTAAAATGGCTGTAGGAAGAGACGAAATCAACAGTGTCTCTTGTGTTTTTAGAAGGAGCTCGATAAGCTACTCTCGATGCTTTGGCAGACGCGATTGACTTCGTTTCCTTAAGATTTTCGTGCCGAGTGAACTTATAAAATTCGTGCCAATTCCGGACTTAGAAAAAGTGTGAAACGCTGGACTTATACCGTTCGTGCCGAGGACTTAGAAAATTTGTGGCACTTTGACTTGTGAAATATCGTGCCAAAATTGAACTTATAAAACTTCTGCAACGAGTGAACTTGTCAAAAATCGGGACCGAAAAAGGACTTATAACTTTTGATGTCAAGTGAACGTATAATAAACGTGCTCCGAGGACACTCGGAGCGCGTCGGTAAAGCGACCAGAGTGACCGTCAGAAAAGCCTTAAGTGTTTCGGAATAAGATTACAACTCCCAGGACGTAAAAAAGTCATACATAGGGCAAAGTTCACCTCCCCTGATGACGGCTACAACATCAGTTTAAGGTAAAGACGACACATTTTCATTTAAACACCAATTGCAAATCGCGAGGTGAGCGAGCTGTCACCGTCGATCGCCGCGTCGTGACATCAGAGCAAATACAGCCGAGCGCGATGACCAGCACGATTCAGCGACGATCGAGAAGCGGCCCGCGCGGGCGTAGTGCGGTCCATACGCGAATAAATCCTGTCGATTTAATAAGCCGACTTCAAGAAAAAAAATTACTCAATATAAAGAGAAATAAGATCCGAGCATCAGAATAATCGTTTTTCACAAATGTTGTTATCAACTGACATAATATTTTGAACGGTAATAAATAAAACGAGTTGATTCAAGGAATAGAAAGATTTGTAATCACATGAGAGCTTGTCATTCTTTTTTATAAATAAAAATTATAATTGTTTCATATAAAAAACGTCTCTGATACACCAACCCAGAATTCTTAGACACTCGAGTCCACGAATCCTGCCGTTTGAGTGCCCGTTCCTCTTAAGGAGGTGCGCAAATACGGAAATTATTGTACGGAGACTTGCTCATGTTACACTCCCTATAGCCATTTTAAGTATCGTTCTTGAGCTCCCTAGAATCGCTCGCCGATAGCCAGGCTGTACGCCTCAGTTTAAATTTATGGACATGAAATTAACTGGGGGACTACGTTCATTACACACGAGACCTCCATAACTATCCAAAAATAGGTACAGAAATGTTGATTTCATTTCAGTTAAAAAATTAAGAATTAATCTTATATTTTTCGAGTTCTATGACTCGGCGACGTTAGGTATTCGTGTGATTGCAAATATTGTACAAACGGAGCTACAGCAACAATTAGTCGACCAAACACTTTCGGAATATTGATAATATTTTTTTCGTATTTCACTACTGCTTTTTTAAAACTGGGGCTTGTGTACGTTGGACATCGTCCTAACAGATTTCTCCTCGATAAATATCATTCAGGATGAATTTTTTTGCTATAATCATTACAAAAAAATGCCTCAGTACTCACTTTAGAACGTCAGATGCGACATCCGACGTTCTAAAGTGAGTACTGAAGGATTTTCATAACGATAAAACATTTTTGAAAGAAAGTGAAACTTGCACACATGCCACCCGATAGAATCCCGTGCGCTCAGATGCCCTTTTGTTACCACGTGTTTTGTTTCATCCCGAATGATATATCATCGAGGAGAAATCTGTTAGGACGATGTCCAACGCACGCAAGATCCAGTTTAAAACAAAAAAAGTAGTGAAATACGAAAAAAATATTATCAATATTCCGGAAGTGTTTGGTCGACTAATGGTTAATTGTTGCTGTAGCTCCGTTTGTACAATATTTGCAGTCGCACGAATATCTGCTTAGCGATCATGTCATTACCATTTGTCATTCCGTGTACAAGTGCCCTCAAAAGACAGCCCGACGGATGTACATACGGAACTTCATTAAGCAAAAGCGAAATTTTCTTTTGGACTTCCTCAAAACTAACGGCATCGAAGGAAGCACTAAAAAACATTCCACATTGTAAGTATGCCGCTTAACCTTTACGTATTTGCTTATTTAAAATGTCACCTTTTTTTTAATCGCAGCCAATATTATGAAGATATCGGCAAGAGCGGAGGAGGGAGTCAAACACAGATCGAAGGAGGGCAGTATAGAGAGAGAGAAACAAAGAACGAAAGAATCAGCGGAACGGAGCGTGAAACAATGAACGAAGAAGATTATGAAAGTGAGAACGAAGAAGCCACTGAAACGGAGAATGAGGCAGCGAGTCAAAGAAAGCATAAGGGAACCAGTGAGCTAGAGAGCCAAGAAGAACGTGAAAGAAAAAATGAAGGAGAACGTGAAGGAGCAAACGAAAAAGCTAGGAAACGAGTGAATGAAAGAGAGATCGAAGGAGTCAGTAAAGGAGAGAATAAAGGAGTCAGCGAAGGATTGGACGAAGGAGTGAGCGAAGAAACGTGTGAAGGAGAAAGAGAAAAAGTAAACGAAGGGGTGAGCAGAGAAGGGTTTGAAATGCAGATCGACAGAACGAGTGAAGGGGGGCTTTACAGAGGGAAGGAAAAAGAGGACGAAGGAGTTAGTGCAAAGGACAGTGTGAAAGAGATCGCGAAAGAAAAAACGACAGAAAAAACAATAAGAATAAAAGAAAGGCTGAAAATACGAAGAGCTTCGAAGGATCGAAGAGAAAGAGAGTAACCAGAAAAGCCAAAAAAGATAAGCAAGAAGACGCCGCCAGACCCAGCAACGATAGAGTGAAGAAAAATTAGAGCTTTTGATCAAAGCGCAACATTTTTTTTTAAATGGACTCCTTAAAACAATAATTATTACTGTTATTATTATTCGAAATTATAAAACAGGTGGTTAGTTAATAATTGTTATTGTATTAACTAATAAATATCGTGAAAATGGCACATTTTTAAGATGCTTCCATGTAATTTTTTTTCTTAGTTCGCAAAATTCTTTCGATCACCTGCCTTCGGCATAGACATAGAAAATGATTTAAAATATCTCTAGCACGAAGATTCTAATTATAAACCGTAGATAAATTTTCTTATAGCGGCAACCGATCTGTCGTTTTATGAGATAAATGACAAGCTTCGCATCAATTTACTTAACGCACCAAATTTACTTTCCGGCATTTATGCAAATGCCGGAGCTTAAGGATGTATACCGCTCATGTCAAAAATGGTAGAAAATTCTGAAATTTCGAAAAATTATAGCTTTTATCATTCCGAAAGCACTTGCAAAATTTCAACTCGATTGTCTGGCTCATTTCAAAGTTATTGCTATTTGAATTTTAACATATGTTCTTATGGGTAATTGGCATATCGCGGTAAATCTGGCCAATAAACGCATAGAACTGAGTTGTAGAATATGCTGAAAAAAATTCAGTAGGTACAATATAGATCAATTGATATCCTCAAAAAAATTCGGATCGATCGTCTGGCTCGATCTTGAGAAATCCACGAATAATTGTAGAAAATTCGCCTATTTTATAGTTTTTCGGCCATCGGACGGCTGAGACGCGGCAACGTTGCACCGCCCGCCATATGGCGCGTCATTCGATTTTCGCTGTTTCAAAAAAAGTCGTCTGCTGGTTTTGGGCGAGCGAGAATGGTGAAACATTTCCCGTCAATGATTATAAATGTAATTCATTATCATTACTATAAATAATATTTTTGTTAAATAACATTATTCACATTTTTTATAGAGAAACTTGAAATTAATCGCCAATTAATATGGAGAAATAGAGATAAAAATAGAATAGAAATGAATGTAACCCATCAATATTACTATAAATGATACTTTTATTATTTAGCGTCATTGCCCTTTTTTAAATTCAGAAATTAATAACATCATGGCTGAAGGACTTAAGTCGATGGCCAAATGGCAATATGTATATATATACTGTAAATATTCTTTTAAATGTATCAACATCCGTGTCATATTTAAATATGATCAATAAATACATTTACTACTACTACTACTACTAACAATATCAAACGCAAGAACAGATAATATGAAAAGCTGGAAAATTATAATACAATAGAAAAATTGTAGTACTAAAGCCACAGAGCAAAGGGAGTATTGAGGTCCTGATTTTTTAAGAGCTGGGGTTTAATTTCTGTTCAACCCATTTCGTTATTGTTTCAACTGTAGGCTTGTGGCTCGTTACTCTAGGCTTGCCATTAATCTTCTCACTGAGCAATTCTGCGATACCTAGATGACCCGCTTCTTCAAATTTTTGTTATAAGCTAATTTTTTGCGAATCATTTCACCGACAATACCTTTCAGCGGGGCTAGATTACTCAAAAAATTGATCGCGTCCCTGTTACGTCCGAGGTAGAGCATGGCTCGTTCTCGAACGTAGCACATCAATATTTAATTATTTGTTGTGGGCCGCCTCGCTCCGTCCCGTACGGGCCCGGTCCACGAGTACCTGAAAGGGAATAACGAACTGGGTCCTCGTTTAAATAAAGTAATAGTCGAATTAAAGGAAAACTGGAGTTGGCTGTATTGCTAGTATTCAAATAAAAAAGTGAGTAACTCATCCATTCATCCACACACATACCCATACCATTACTCATGTAGTGCCGGTTTCCCTCCGGTGGGGGTTCTTAGTGTCTACACTATTACAAGACTTGAACACAAGCCGTTGGATCCCTAGAGTCTTTAAAGAGTCTTTGATTTTGTTGATGGTAATGTCACTGATTATGTTAATATTAACTCACGCGACTGGATTCACTCCACGGCGGAACACACTCGCGAAGCCACGTTCTCGATACTATCGTTACTATCTTTGTAACAGTATCGAGGGTCAACTATCGGAGATTGACAGACCTATGCGGGAACAGGTCGCGGAGCTTTCCTTATAACTAACACGACTTGATTTACTCCACGCCGGAACACACTCGCGAAGCCACGTTCTCGATACTATGGTTACTATCTTTGTAACAGTACCGAGTGTTAACTGCCGGAGATTAACAGACCTATGTGGAAACAGATCGCGGAGCCCTAGACCGATATATCCTTGATCGTGGCTGTCTAGAGACTGCTTTTCCTGCGCCGCTCGGGGATCCTCCTCGGATCCGCGAGCGGTCGCAGGGAAGCTCAGTTTCCGCGATTCAGCAACGGCGAGGTACGAAGTTCACGCCACGCGCGGGGATTTTTAATCGCCGGACGTGACCGAAATTCATACCTCGCGCATATCCAGTTACTCGAAACTCGTAACAATAATTAAATGCGAATATTGAGCTGGGCTGACCGCGCGCGCCGCGTAAGCTCAACTGAGGTGTGGAATGACACCCCTGATGAGCTCAGCGGCGTCGTTCGGCGTCCGGCGTGTCACGTCGCGATTTTGCAAGAAACTCGGGACGTAACATCCCGATCTCTGATCCAAGTGCCTGTCTGATCCTCCCATGTTCTGGCATTCTCGACAAGGCTTTGGTGACTTATTTTTGCGGATCGAAGTATGTTTTGCAAAATCCGTACATCATTCTCGGCATTATGTGCGCCCTCGGTAGAGATGTTAAGCCAGTTTGCTAATCCCGAGATACTACAATCACCCTTTTTCTTTCGTTCCGTGATCTTTCGAATGACGGTTAAAGTATCAATGAAACCACAGACGACGTGTTGAAATTGCTCTTGCAAATTACAAGAAACTATAGCGTCATGGAGTCGCGGGCCATCGAAACTAAGATTGTGCGTGGCGATATAAGGAGGTGGACTGATCGTGGACAACTGTTGTTGCAGCTCGCTTAGGACTAGCCGAAGAGTTACAGATTTGACTGGTAATCCATGAAATAAAAAAAGAACTTGGGAATTCGTGAGGCCATTGACCTCTGTTGCTGCAGCAGATATTTGCTTCTTCGGATTTACGTACATAGCGAACGACGCTCTGCCACATTTAGCAGCTATCTGCAAAATATCACAGTTTCGATCGAAGCCCGATGTTTCCAGATCCAGTAGAACTATAGGCGGATTGGCTTCATCGTTATCTGCTTCATCAGAGCTTGTGTGATGGACTGTGTTATTGACGAATTGCCCCTCAGTGTTGTCGAGCAGAGTACAATTACTTTTGTACGTAAGTCCTTCAACGTTCTCCTTGCGTTGTCTCAGGGCCGTTCTCAATTTCTTGAGTGCTAAGCGTCTCTTCTTATACGCTGGAGTTTTTATTCGAATTCGCCTACATTGGATTATACGCTGCGTCTTCGCTATGTGTTTCGAAAAGTGTTTTCCAGGTGAAAGATCTGCACTTTTAAGAACATCTTGCAGAATCGCGGGCCTTCATTCTTGTTGAGAAACGTCGTAGCGAATCAAAAATCGGAAGAAGCTGTCAAGCTGTAACATCTCGATTTCGGAGCGGTGCTTGCCATACTGGCATTCAAGCTTTCATTCGCATTGCTGGAAGCGCCCGGTGAAAATTTTTGCGATTTCGCTGCCAAGCGATCGAACAAATCTTTGAGCGACTTCAACAGTTCCTGGTCGTGAAAACCACCTGGAATTATACTATGGTCATAGTTTTCCGGATCTTTCAGGTATCCACACCAGTCGCCACATTGACTATGATCATTGAAGGCATGATATGGTATGCATCGGATATCTTTAGCCATACCCTCGCTGTCGCCTTTGTTCGTAGACACAGCATACGTGAAACAACGATGCAGGTACATGATTCCATCTTTAGTCTGCTCCCGGTGTTTCCGATTATTCGCAATTTTGTACAATTCTTTCGTAACCCCTCCGGACGCATGGTTTTTGTCCGAAAATTTTACGATTGGATGCGAACTAGTCGAACGACAAGCGGCTATTGTTGAGCTGTCGTCGTCTCCAATTAATATGCCAACCTGAAGATTCGGCGATTTTAAAACATCGCTCGAATTTACCAGCTTTTTTGCAACGTGCGGCTCCATAGCTTTGGCTGAACCCTAGACATTTTTTCGGCAATCATGGTTTCTTGGATCTTGTCCCATATCACATCGCTTGCATTTTCGGTTGCGAGTACCATAATCCAATACGAGGCCCGACTTGAACCCTATGAGGGCGCCAAATGCATTCAGGCTGTCATAACTTCATCCAGTACCTCTTCTACTCCAACCCATATCGTAAGAAACCATGATGCGGATGACGTCGTCGAACGTTACTATTTCTTCAGACTCATCAGTTATCTCTTCTTGTAACTCCGCTGTTGCCGTTGACGTTTCCTGACTAGATGAAATCTGTGAAGTTTGTGTACCGGACAATTTTCCAGGTACGATAAAACCCTTCTTCAAATCTCCCGGCCTGCATACCAAACGAAATAATATCGAATTAATAAAGCAATGATTACGATAAAAATGAGTCAAAAATAGTTTTATTCAGATTTTGAGATACATTATTTATTTGACACATTTTAATATGCATTTCTATCGAATGTTATATCAAATTCCAAAGACTATTTATATGTTTATTAATAAATAAACCCGTTGATTAATAAATAAATAAATTATTGCTGTAGATTCGGTTTTTATCTTTCAAAATAGAAATAATCTCATCCTATTTTCATAAGAATTTTTACTTCTTTTTCATTGATCAATTCACTATCAATAAAAAAGTATCGCTAAAAAATGTTTTAAAAATATTTTTTTAAATATAAAAAATACAAAAAAATGTATCAACTAAACAAGAGGTATTTTTTATGACAGTATGGCTCACACTGTACAAAAATTTCTATGAAATTTAATGTACCAGATTGAAAGTTTTATGCAAAAACTGGTATATCAAGTTTCATGTACAATTGTCATGAAAACATAAGGTTCAGTGTATTAAAAATATTGGAAATACTTTATTTCTAATAATTTACTTTAATTTTAGTATAAAAGTACCTTAATTTTTATATTTAGGGTGAGCGTGGACGAGTGGTCTCGGCGCGCGCTTCACACGCAGTAGGCCCGGGTTCGATTCCCGGCAAGCACCAAGAATTTTCTGTGGTGTTTTTATCTGCGAAAAAGTGGTTCGGAACCCACTATAATAGTAGGTCCAGAGGAAAGGACCAGCGCCTCGGTATGGGAAACCGAAAGACTGGGAAAAGGTGTCGCGGGTTCGATTCCCGAGACTGAAGGCCCGTAGGTGAAAGGAAAACGGACGGGGACATAGCTCCGGAGATAGGACGTACGAACTACGACTATATCCGTATGTCCGGGACTACTGACACCTGACGGGGCGCGACGAAGCTCCGGGCCCAAGAATCGAACCGGCGACCGCGGATAAGGAAGGAGGAGGAAGAAAGTGAAGGAGCCCGTAACCCTTAGGGGATCGGTGTAACACACAATACAATACCCCTTAATTTTTATAAGTTAGTTTAATTTCAATGAAACAGTATATTAATTCATGCATAATAAAACTACATTAAACTACATTAAAAATTCGTAGGAATGTACCACTACTATATTGTACTTCCTGTGTGACAAGTTCAATATCTTGTATGGTAAGCCAGCAAGAGATATTAAATTGCCATTCTAAGAAAGGAATATAGTTTTATATTTTAAATTATATGAAAAATATTCTCAGGTTTTCCGTTTATCGGTCCCAAATATTTTTTACATCATTATGGCGTGAATTTATTCTTACAATACTTTTTCTATCTCTGCGACATCTTGTATTGTCAATTCTCATTCCAGTCCTGCAGCTTCTGCGCAGCTTTCTTTGGTACGTTGCTCAATCAACCTTCCTACTTCGTCTTCGTACCTCTTGTACGTACTGAAGCAGATGGTTGGAATATTTAAGCATCCTAGGATTTTATTTAAATGTGTCCATCCCATTCCAGCACACATCATACCTAAAAAAACCGTAAAATAGATATTATTGGTACCATAATTAATTGTAATATAGGAAAAAAGCCAACAAATACGTACCGAGCACTATCTTTGCGTTGACATCGAATCGATTAACACGTCCATCGGAACATGCATGTTGTTTGCCCGTGGTAACTGTATTCATTATCAAGCATTTGTGACAGCGCACTGACAATATTGAACCTAGACCTAGTCGAGTCTCGTTTTCGATGTAATGGAGTGATAAAGCTTCTTTGCATGAAATACACCACAATTGGGGACCAAGTACAGCAAATTCTATAATTCGCCTGAACACTTTCATCTTCATTCATCGAACCTGGCTGTATATCGTCGGATATTTATTGCGTCGCCAGCTGAGAGGTTAGAATCGCCGTTCTCTGTCGGAAGCGAATTTAGCTCGGATACTTTTTGTTCCGTCTTGGGTCGAAATTTTTTGTTTTTTTTCCAAACTCCGAAGCTCGTTTTCGCCTTTCGTACTGTTTTTTAGAAACTAATTTGCCTTTATACTGAAACTCACTATGAATCGACATTTTCAGTTTGGTATAACCTACAAGCTAAATTCGAAAGTAAAGACTTTGACGCGCGAGGTATCGCGGTGCCGCGACAGATAAATAAAACTGACACAGTACGCTGTTGCCGCATTTCATCGTCTCTGGCTATCACCATTTATGATTTTCTAGCATTTAACATATAATTTATCGACTTTTTTTCTAATTTCTTCCTTTGGTCGACTCTTATCGACCATTTTTACGAGTCGCCTCGACCCAGAAAGATGAGTAATAATTGCGAGATTTTCGTTTTTAACGATTGAAATAAGGGCAAAATCCCAGCCAAAAGTTTTTCGTTGAGAGTCATAAATATCGCTATTTAAGCAATATTAGCGATTAAAGAAGGCTAAAAGACGTTATATAAGGTGTGAAAAGATCTATTTGACCAAATTTGATGCCTATAACTTGTGTCAGCATTCGCAAAACTGATATAATCAACATTTTCCAGATTAGCATACTTTTGGCTGGGATTGTATGTGTGAAGCATCCTTACGGTAGCTATGTTGCTTTCCATTCATCTCGCATAAGTTCGAGAAAAGTAAGCGAATATTGCAAGTACTTCTCGATGATAAAAAAATCTGAAAAAATTCTTGCAGATTAAAGATACTGAAAAGATTCATTTCGCACAATAATAATTCCAAAATGTTATTAACAAATTAATAAAAAATTAATTGTTTAACAAATTTCCCGGCAAAACAACTTTTTTTTCTATGAAAATGATTCGTTTATTTTTCTGAACACGTATGAATTTTTTCAGATTTTTCAATTAGCTTTGATTTTTTAGTTTTTTTGTATGGAAAAAATGTCTGAAAAAACACAAAAATCAAAACCAATTGAAAAATCTGAAAAAATTCATACGTATTCAGAAAAATAAACGAATCATTTTCAATAAAAAAAACGGTGTTGTTATTCGCACGCCTCACGGGTGGGACACGGGTGACCCGTGGACGTAAGTGAAGACACGGGAACTGTCGGTAATAGTAACACTATT